>JAKSZU010000004.1:96575794-96690794 GCA_026018925.1 Tupaia tana
AAAAGGCACCAAGGGCAGCTCCCACACCCTTCCTCAGAACTACTGCCCACATGCAGCCCCGGACGCACCCCCTAGCCCAGACTCTGCCCTTCTCCCTCGGGGGGGCCCTGCGAGACGCTGGGCTCCGGGTGCCTGTCATTAAGATGGGCACAGGGTGGGAAGGCCTGCAGCAGACCCTGAAGGAAGTCGCCTACATCCTCCTCTGCTGCTGGTGTATCAAGAAACTGCTGGATTAATGGCAGGGAACTGTCCCTCTCCCCACTGGCACCGTAGCTGGCATCACTCAGGTGGGCAGGGTCGGACAAACAGCCAGGAGGCATGGCTGCAGCTCCTGTGGCAAGACCTGCCTCTCAGCCCCCCTTCTCTCCTTTATCCCCCAGCCTTCCCCCTTCTAGACCCTCGGGCCAGCTGCGCTTTACCCAGGATGGGCCATGAAATCACGAGTGAAGAATCAAGTGTGGATCCTGCTCTGAGCCGTGCCATCTGGCAGACCTGCCCCAACTCCGGGCCTAACTCCTGGCCCCCGCCTCGGCAGACCTCGGCCGGACAGGAGCTGGGCCTGTGGCTAGGAGCTCACTACCGCTGCAGCAGGACCTGGCGCTCCAAGCTCGGCACAGTGAGCCACCAGCCCAGAGGGTTGATCTTCCCATGCCCTCTTAGTACCAGGAACGGGCCGCCCCCTGAGATCTCTGAGAATCACTGAATATCCGTACAATAAATAGGCCCTGAGACGGAAAGTTCTCAATGTGTAAAGGGGAATGTAGAAAAAGCCAGCAAGCGTCTTGTCTTGAAGCCAGGATGCAGATCAGGTAGGGAAGAGGCTTATCCTGGATGAAACTGAGGTCGAGAGCCAGGTTTCCTGAGTCACCGGTGCTGGGTGGGGAGACGGAGGGCAGAAAGTCCAGCTTCCTCCCAACCTGCGGGTAGGGAGGGGCACCTTGGGTGGGGTCTTCTGGGAGGCCCAGGGTGTTAGCATGAGAACCCAGAGGACCCAGCCCTTTCCCAAATAGACCTGATCCAGACAGTTCCCTGCCTCTGAGGATTCTGGGGAAAGCATGAGCTGATGCTAGTCCCTAACTCAGGAGGAAGCAGGGAGCTCCCCGCCCACGGGCACAGCTGCAAGAGAAAGGCACCCGTGTGCCACGCAGGTCTGGGGCACACAGCCGGAATGTGCACCCACAGGTCTTCCCTGAGTACTCACAGCAGTAGGTAGGTGCACGCTGGCCTTGCTCCTGCCTACCAACACCTACCAACACGCTCCCCCACAGCCCCCCACGACCACCACCTCTCCCCCCTTTCTTCTTCCCCCTCTTCCCCTCCCCTCTTCCTCCCCCTCCCCTCCCCCTCCTCTTCCTCCTCCCCCTTCTCCCCCTCCTTCTCCTCTTCTTCCTCCCTCTCCTCCTCCTCCTCCTCCTCCTCCTCCTCAGAGCCAGCTGGGGCCAGAGCTTCCCTGGGACCCCCGTCCAGCACTCCCTGACCTCTGCTGGTCCCTTTATTGTTCTGGCCAGGGATGGCAGACAGCACTCTCTCTCCCTCTGGGACCTGCTCTTCCTCAGCCTTCTTAGTTAACTCCTTGTTCTCTGGGCTTTCTTTCTTTTTGTAAAGGTAATAGATGCCTGGGGTGAAGAATTATAGTGAAGGGGTCAGCAGGTGGCATAATAGTTAGGGTGCTAGACTCCCACATGGCTGAATGAGTTTCAAATCCCAGACCTGGCAGCTTGAAACACACCGGGGATGTGTGCGTGCATGCCCAAAATTCCAAAAGGAGGAAGGAGGAAACGGGATTATGGTATGGCTATCACCCCACCCCCATCTCTCCATCTCTGGCGAGCACACATGCCCTATTAAAAAAAAAAAAACTCTCGAAAAAATCTTATTATATTAAAGGAGCCAGCAAGTGGTATAATGGTTAAGGTGCTAGACTCCCACATTACCAGCTGAGGTTCAAATCCCAGATCTGGCAGCTTGAAAATCACATGCCCATGGGATCAGCAGTTGGCATAATGGCTATGACACTGGACTCCCATGTAGTTGACCACGATCCGAGTCCTGGACCCAGTGGCTTAAACTCACACCGGGTGCATGTGCGTGCGCGCCCAAAATCCCAAGAGGAGAATAGAGGAGAAGGGATTGCAGCATGTCCATACCCCCGGGGGGGGGGGATGGTTTCTCGCTTTCTGTCTCTGTGTTTCTCTCTGTCTTTCTAGTGAGCTCACATACCCTGTAGCAAAAACCTCTCCAAAAAAGAAAAAAAAAAAAAAAAGAAAAGAAAAGAAAATCACATGCCCTGGGACCAGCACATGGCATGGTGGTTAGGGTGCTGGATTCCCACATGGCTGACTGCAGTTTGAGTCCCAGACCTGGAAGCTTGCTTTCACACTTTCCCTTTCTCTCTTTCTCTCTCTACCTCTTGTCAAATTTAAAAATAATAATAACAAATGGAATTAAATAAATAATTATTTAAAAAAAAATAAAATCACATGCCCTCTAAAAACCTTTAAAAAATTATAGTAAAAGTTAAGTCTCCCACAACTAACTCCTAAGACCCCAGCTCTCTTCCTGGCATCTCTAACCACAATAACTATGGTTACCAATTTCTTGGAGAGCATTTCAGAGAGAGTCTTTGCATAGACTGCCATTTCTTTCATTCATTCAACAAATAGTACTGAATGTCACTCCTGCTAGTCTGCTGCTTTGGCTACAGCAGTGAATAAAAGCTATCCCTGTACTTGTGAAGCTTATGTTCCAGTAGGTGGAGACAGAAGATAATCTAAACATTCTTTTGAAAGCATAGAGAAGTGATATGGAGGTTAAGGTACTGGAGCTTCCATGGCTACCTGTGCTGTTGGAATCCCAGACCTGGGGGCTTGAAAATCATGCTGGACGCATGTACATGCGTGCCTAAAACCCCAAGAGGAGAATGGAGGAGAAGGGATTGCGACGTGGCCATGCCCCTGGGGGGCGATTTCTCACTTCTCTCCCTATCTCTCTATGTCCCTCTCTGGCAAACACACATGTCCTATGGCAGAAATCTAAAATTAATTAATTAGTTAAAATAAAAAATAAGGATCTGCCAGGTAGCATGGTAGTTGAGGCACTGAACTCCATTACTTTTTTGTTTTAAGAGAAATTTTTGTTACAGGGCGCATGTATTCACCAGAGATAGAGAGATAGAAAGACAGAAAGTGAGAAATCACCTCCCAGGGGGTTGGCTACATTGCAATCTCTTCTCCATTCTCTTCTCGGGATTTTTGGCATGCATGCACACGCACCCAGCATGAGTTTGAAGCCACCGGGTCCAGGACTCGTGAACTGCGGTAGGACATGTGGGAGTCCAGTGACGTAACCATTATGCCATCTGCTGGTCCCAAGGCACTGAACTCCCCCGAGGCTGACTATGGTTCGAGTCCTGGATCTGGTGGCTTACTTCCTCACTGTCCCTATCTTTCTCTGCCTCTCTCTGGCCAAATTGGGAATAATAATAATGATGGTAATAAATAGAATTAAATGATTCTTTTAAAAATAAATTTTAAAAAATTAAAGCATATAGATAAGGGCCAGCAGGTGACATTGAGGTTAAGGAGACTGGATCACACATAGCTGACTTCAGGGTTCAAGTCCCAGACCCAGTGGCTTGAAGATTAAACTGGCTGTATGTGTGTGTGTGTTCCCCAAACCCTTAGAGGTGAATGGAAGAGCAGGGATTGCAGCATGGCCATTCCCCCTAAGGGATGATTTTTTTTCTCTCTCTCCAGCAAGTGCTCAAACCTTATAGCAAACTAAAATATATATGCATGGATATTATTCAGTATTAGGTACTATGGAAAAAAGAATAAGTCTAACGGAGAATGAGAGTGGGGGCAGATTGAGGAGAGCCGCAGAAGGAACTTGAGTTTGTATGGCTGAGTGAGATGAACTATCACAGGTATCAAGCATGAATTTACTTTTGGGACCAGCAGTTAGCGTAATGGCTATGTCGCTGGACTCCCACGTAATCGACCGCGGTTTGCATCCCAGACCCGGTGGCTTAAAACTCACGCCAGGTGCGTGTGTGTGCATGCCCAAGATCCCGAGAGGAGAATGGAGGAGAAGGGATTGTGGTGTGGCCATCCCCCCTGGAGGGTGATTTCTCACTTTCTGTCTCTCTGTCTCTGTCTGTCTGGCAAGCGCACGCGCCCTATAGCAAAAACCTCTAAAAAAAAAAAAAAAGGCATGAATTTACTTTTTATTTAAAAGGCTCACATAGACCACTGTGTTAAGAATCGATTTTGAGGAGCAAAAGTAAAATATGAGTGACCTATTGGGAGGCAATGACCAGACTTAGATCAGCAGCAGCCGTGGGAAGCGGCTGGATTCAGGATGTGCTTACTCTCCCTAGTGGGTTGCTATACTCACACCATTCCGGACTCGGCTTTTTCCCACAATATATCTCGTACAGGATTCAGGACTCCACGTGACGACATGTAGAGCCTTCCCAATTTTTTTATGGCAACCTAATACTCTATGGTACTAGTTTTGGTTTGGTTTGGTTTTGCCAGAGGACACATGCGCTCACCAGCCGGAGACAGAGAGGGAAAGGGAGGAAGCATCCCATCATGCCGCGATCCCTTTATTTCTTCACCCTGTCGGGATCTCGGACACGCAAGCACGAGAGCCTGGCATGCTTTTCCGAGTGCGGGTGGCCATCTGGGACCCGGCTCCCTTAGCCACCAGGCCACAGGGCTGGCCCGGAGCCAGCTATCTCTTATCACAGGCAGTTCGGTGTCCCTCTTGCATCCACAAAATGCAGGTCATTGTTCTCCCTGGTTCCTCAGAGTCCTCACCTTTGCTCTGGGGCTCAGCGTAAGAAGGAATAAGGTCCCGAAGCCAACCAGGGAGAGGTCAGTGGTATACAGTCCAGTCAGAATGCACCTTCCCCTCTGAGTCTGGGCTCCTTCCTCCCCCCTCAGCCTCCTCCCTGCTTGGCCACTTCCAGCCCTTCCCTAACTCAGGCTCTGGCCTTCCTTTCCTTCCTTAGGCTCCACTCCCACCAGGCTGGGCAGTGCCTGGAGGCGGGTCCTGAAGTCTGAAATCTGCACACTGGAGCCTTTGCCAGGAGAGGGGATGTCTGGCAAAGACCCCTGGGGAAGTGGTGGGTGGAGGAAGGCAGAGCCCGGACCTGGGGCTTGTGTTGGGGTGAATGGGTGGGTAGTGGCAGTGTTGGAGGGGGAAAAGGAACAGAGAAGCCTGCCAGTGGCCCAAGGAGAGAGTCCTTGCTTGAAAGAGCCTTGACAGTGGGAAGATTAAGGACAGGAATAGGAAAAGTAACGGTGCCCTTGCATAGCACGCTGAGGTTCCTTTCCGCTAACACACTATCAAGTGCTTTGAGCCTTCAAAAGTAGGCAAGACTGGGCCCCGTCTCTAGAATGGAGAAGGGATTGCGCTGTGGCCATCCCCTCTAGTGGGTGACTTCCCCTTTTCCCTCTGTCTGTCTCCAATATGGCAAAAACCTTAAACAAACAAACAAACAAAAAAGTAGGCAAAACAGGGCTAGTCTTTGGCCTGGTTGAGGTGCTTGGATCCCATATGGCCAACTCCACAGGACAAATCCTGGACCCAGCAGCTTGAAATGCATGCTAGGCATTTGTGTGTCTATGCCAAAAATGCAGAGAGGAAAAGGGGTTGCAGGATGGCCAGCCCCCTGGGGGCCCTTTCTCACTTTCCCTCTCTGTGTCTCTCTCCAGCTAGTGCACATGCCCTATGGGGCGCGGGGGAAGGCAAAACCAGGGTAAATTCTCATCTGAATGTGAAGGAAACAGGTCCAGGAGGCTATGTATTAACAGTTCTTCTAGAGGCCCATACTGCACGCCACAGTAGTCACTCAGTGCGCCCGATTCTCAGATCTCACAACCAGGACTTGTGCCTTCCTTTTCTAGCTGGTGCTTGTGGAGATGGTAGACTCAGTGTCCCCAGAGGCAGGGCCAGGGAGCAGGTGTGTGGAGGGTATCAGTACCCGGTGCTGCCCCTATGGCCAGATGTGTGGCTTTCCACCCCAACCTAAGCTCCCCTTGTTCTGGTGTCTTGCCTCATTTGGGGGAGGGGTCCCCAGCTATATCCTTTTCACTTAATCTACACAGGCCAGATCTTTCTGGTCCACGCTCCTCTCTTCTGGAGAAGGAAAAAAGTGTGGCCGCTTTTCTGCAATGCACTCTTCCCAAAAGAGCGACTCAAGTTTTGAGTGTCCAAACTACTCCCTCAGAGATGGGTAAGATCTCACCTACCCCTCGGGGGCCCCAGGGCCTTCTAGTGACCACAATGGATGGGGGGAGGGAGTGGTATGGGAACCAAGAAGACTAGGCGGACCAGCAGGAAGCGACCCCAAGACAGCAATAGAGGCCTGATGTCCGGGGTTCCTGTCGGATTATGTTGAATGTAGGGCCCTGGATGCACGTTAGATAGAGCAGGTGGAGACGGGTCACAGTGAAGGGGTCCCAGGAGCCGCAGGAGCAGCGGACAGCACTCTGCATAGCACAGTAACAATGGGGGGGGGGGTGCCAAGTTTTCTCAGCAACACCCCGAGGCAGGAAAGAGGGTGCGTGGCTACGTTTCAATGATGGCGCCAGAGCGCAGGCCCTCCAGGGCATAAGCTCTTATTTGCGTTTCACTTCCATCTCATTTGCATATAAGTTATTTCCCCCTGAATGGATCTAAGTCCTCACCCCCGCCCAGACTCTTGGCCTGCCTTGCAGCACACCCATCCTTAGGCATTCTCTGGTCCCTCGCCACCTTACGCCCTTCCCTAGCCGCGACCCTAACTCTTAGCCGGCTGGATTCGAGAAACCGGGAGACCTGCGCCGCCTAGTGGCTGGTCGGAAGGAGGCCGTGAGCAGAAGGGTTCATTTTCGCCTGCTCTGGGACGTGGAGTTTTGGAAAATGTACCCCGGAGCTTCCTGAAGCTAAATTTACCTCCCCCGGCTCTGGGGGGCGCGGAGATCCCGGCGGCGATTAGAGTTGCGTCGCAGCCGGCTCCCGCCCAGAGGCCCGGAATAGGCTCGGAGTTATAAATAGTGCAGCCCGCAGGTGTGGGGGGAGTCAGCGGGAGGGGGGGTACCCCTGGCAGCCACGGCCCCTTCAGGTGGGTTGGGCGGTCGCGGTGGGGGCGCTGGGGGGCGGCGGGCGGGGGAGGGACTGCGGTCTGAATGCCCCCAGCGGTTTCCTGAGCGGCGGGTTTTTCGAGGGAAGCGGAGGCCCAAGGGGGAGAGGTGGCGGGGAAGAGGTGGGCGCCTGGCGCTGGCTGACGCTTGACTTCCAGTTCAGCCCCCCACATTCCGAAACAGGCCCCCAGACCCACTCACTCAAGACCCCGCCCAGGCAGAACCTCGTTTCTCTTGCCGCCAGAAGCCCTTTCCCCTAGGCTCTGCAAACATCTCACTACTCTGCCCTGCCCTTCAGCGCACGTGGCCCGAGGAGTCGGGACATCGCGCTCCGCTCTGAGCCGTGTCCCCAGCTGCTGGTACAGTCCTCCCGGCCAGGACTTTCATCCCTCTCTTAGGGCCAACACCTCACTCTCCGGGTCATCTACCCACTCCTGCTACTTTCCCTGGTTAAGGTCTAGCTGGTCGACCTAAGTCGAACCTGGAACGCGCGCGCCCCTAAACCCAGGAGGCCTCTGCAGCCCCTCACTGGCCCTCCAGCTCGCTCTTCCAGACATGGCCTGGTGGCGGGGTGGGGGGTGGCGCAGGCCCCTGGGGCCCAGCTGGGGTACATGGGAGGGGGTGGGGCCCCAGTCAGAGTTTCTCCGCTGCTGTCTCGGTGGTTTGGTGCTGTAAGGGCCCAGACTTGGGGAGTAGGCGGGAATTTCAAGTTGGGGTTCCCCCCAACATATGAATAAGGAGGGGAGCTATTTGTACCAGAAGATACGGAAACGAGGGGTGGGGGGTCACCGGGGCACTAACATTAGGCTCCAGGACTTGGGACTGAAGTAAGGAGTGGCAATCCAGCTGCGGCCGAAAGGTCTCAGATTGTCCTGCCAGACGCCGGGCGCGACCCCGAGGGACAGGGGGGCAGGGCGAGGCCGGTGCGCCTTCCCTCTCTACCCAAGCGCTGGTGCCAAGGCGCCCGCCCTTCTCTTGCCTCTGGAGGCCCAGGCTCTACCCTCTCTGGGACACTTTCCCGGCCCCCCTCCTTTCCTCGGCCACGCACCCCGCTCCTCGAAGCCGCCCCTCTCCATTTCACTTAGGCATCTGGCACTGCCGCCTTGCCCAGGCACGGCCCTTCCCCAGGCCAGCGCGACCCCGACGGCTGGAGAAGGAAAGGAAAAACCCCGGCCTGGACCCCACCGGCTCCCGGCCCTCAGGACCAGAATCTGTCCGGCGGGGCCGAGAAGAAAACCCGGAGCGGTGACCAGCCTCGGGACCCAAGGGACAGGGACTACAGGAAAACCCGGAGCGGATTAGTCGAGCAGGAGCGCCCCATGTCTGCTGCCACCCCCCGTTTCTTATAGCCCCCCTAATTCTCCAGTGAGATAATGTCTAGGGTGGGGGGCTGTTTGGTTTGGCCTGGGCCCTCAGGGGCGCCTCACACTTTCCGCCCCTGGCCGGGGCGCAGGGCAGCGGCCCCGAGGCTGAGTCACGGCCGGAGAGAGGGAGAAAGAGCGAAGGAGGGGCCCGGACTCCGCCCCTCCCCGCGCGGGGATCCCGGGTCAGTCCGGGTGAGGGCCAGGGCCCCCATGGCGCCGCCCATTGTGGTCCAACAGGTTGAGCTGGTGTCCCGCGGAGCCACCTGCTGGAAAGGGAGGGAGGCCCCCTGCGGAGGGGGAGGGGAGGGGAAAGCGAGTCCGACCCGGTTCGGCCTGGCCAGTCGCAGGGGAGTCGAACCTGGCCCGAGGTGGCAGGATTTGATTCCGTTTGACACTAGTGAGAGTGGCCCTCTGGGTACGGGGCGCCTCGGGCCCGGCTGGAAGCGTCGCGCTCTCCCGGGCTACCTTCCTCAGTTGGGGGATCACTGAAGTACGCATCCCGTTCCTCTCGCAAAAAGCCACGCGTGCACAAATCCTAAAATACCCAGGCCCCCCTAGCCACCTGGGGCTCTGAGCGAATCCACGTCAAGATGTCCCAGCTTCGCGGAGCCTCAGTTTCTCCACTTAGAAAGATCGGCGGGATGGAGGCGGGGAGCAGGAGCCTGAGCGCGCCTCCCCCTCTCCCTTCGCGGACCGGCCCCTCCCCTCTGACAATGCCAAGGCCGCAGCGGGCACCGGCTGGAGCTCAGAGGCTGTTTGCCCAGGGCGCCGTTCCCTCCCCGCGGGGCGCCGTCACGCGTGGGGAGGGACGCAGGGTGCCTGCAGCTTCGACTCCCCCTCTCCCGGCGAGGGGGTGGGGCGTAGGGGCCGGAGCTGAAGGCCCGGTGACTCCCTTCCCCCTCCCTCCTGGGGCCCTGACCTGATTATAGCCCCTCATGGGACCCCCTCCGTCAAGACCCTAAGTCCCCAGTTCACACCACCCTGTCCATCCTTAACCTCGCATGTCCTTCCCTCCGGAGGTGCTGACCCTAAAGAAGGCCCTCTAGGAGGAAAAGGAGCCCCTGGGGCGTGGGGGGGGTGCTCCCTTCCCTGGCCGCTGCGGACACTGCCCCCTCCCCCCGCCCCTCCAGGTTTCTGGCCTGCCCCTTAGCTCCGCCCCCTCCCTGGACGAACGCAAGGCGGGACCCATCTGGAATGGGCGGGTGTTTAGGCCAATGGGCAGACAGGGCGGTGGAGTGCAGTGGGCGGGGCGGAGCGGTGGCAGAGGGCTGGATGGGGGTCGGGGGCGGAGCTCGAGTTAAGGTGGACTGGGAGAGATACGGGCAGAAGAGAGAGCGAGAGAAGGGGGAGAGGGACCGCGGGCGGCAGGTGAAGGGAGACAGAGAGAAAGAAGGAAAGAAGGAGGGAAAGGAGGAGGGTGGGAAAGACTGGGAGAGCAAAGTAGGAGCTTGGAGGAAGGGGGCGAAAAAGGTGGGAGGAACCCATCTGCACCCTGCAGGGACTGGCTGGACGAAGGGGTTGAAGTTTATGTCCTTATTGGGCGGAGGGAGGGGGACCTGGGGGGGCGGGTGAAAAACCAGGAAGTGACAGAGGGTGTTGCTAAGGGTTGGGGGGGGAGTTTAGGGGGTGGCAGGGGGCGGGGGAGGGAGGGGAGGGATGGGGGGAAAGCAAGCAGGAGGACAGGTGAGACAGCAGGACAGGTGAGGCGGGCCCTGAGGGGGGGGCGGGTGGGAGCCAGGTGAATGTACGGCTCTCGGCGGCCGAGGGGGGGCGGGCGGCAGGAGGAGGCAGAGGGCGGCGGAGGAGGAGCCCCCCAGCAGCGAGCGGCGAGCGACTGACCGCGGCCTTCTGACCAGGACCGGAGCAGGGCCCCAAGCCCCCGGGCCTGGCGGGGGACGCGCTTCTCCCCACACCCTGTGCCTCAGCAGCTCCAGCCAGCGGACCCGACGGCCGAGAGGTGAGTGTACCCCACTTCTGTCTGCTGGCTCGGGGTCCACTGGACTCGAGACTACTGCAGTGTCCTTCGTCCGTCCTGTAAGTGGGACCCCCATACACACACCCGCATACAGACCAGATTCCCACCACTCCCCTTCTTTGCGCCTTCCCGGGTCTTTGGAACTGGATTTAACTGGAAGGCAGGGTAGAGAAGGAACTGCGGCCGCCCCCCACACTGGCTGGAGGGTCCCCAGAAACTTTCTCAGCACTTCAGGGATCAGACAGGCTGGCGGCTCCAGGATGGAGAGGGGGTGAGGCAGCGCTGAGCGTTCCCAAGTCTCCTTCGTGACTTTAGCGGGGAGACCCCAGACCCGACCGAGTTGAGGGAATGGAAACGCTGACGGACTCTAACTAGGACAACGCGCCCCCCCCCCCCCCCCGCGCCCCCTGGCGCGGTGGGCTGGACCCGGGCCAGTTGCACGGGGGGTGGGGGGGCACTGGAGGAGCCGTGGCTTGGGGGAAAGTTACCGGCTGGACTATTCGGTTTCTTGCGCTTCCAGAGCCGCGCAGTCTCTCCAGCGGTAGCGAGGCTCAGCGACAACCTCCGAACGACATAGAGCGACCCCTCGGTCGTCCGCCGCTCAATCCCACTCCCTTCCTTCTGGCTCCAGTCCCGCCGCCACCTTCCCAAAGCCAGCTCATGCCCCAGAGCCCGAGAGCGAGGATGGGTGGCTGGGAAGAATCCTCCTGCCTACCACTCATTCCCCCACCCGCGCCGGCGCACCTGCCCCTACCCAGAATGGGGGTCGCTACTGTGTTGTGGTTGGACCTACGGTGTGCGTGTGCGCCGCTGGCAGAGGGCTGCCATTCAAAGGGGTGGGGGGCGATGCTTTCAATTTCCAGCTTTCTCTCTCCTCCCACCCCACCCCAAGTAAGAGAGCGACGTGTCCCGGCCAGAGCGAGGGGGGGCCAGGAGTGGGGGGGCGGCGTGGGCAGCGGGTTGTGCCCGGACACGTGCCTGCCCAGGCGCCCCGGCCCTGCTGGTGTTTGGAGAGAGGGCGGGTCCCCTGCCCCCCGCCCCGCACAACCCCCATGTATCAAAGGGCGGCTGAGACGTGGTGAGACCTCGGGGCGCCCTGGGGGGCGGAGGGGGGGCAGGGAGCCTGGGTCCGGAGCAGGGGAGGGGCAGAGGCGCCGGTGCTAGCTGACCCACAGGAAACGAGCGCTGCTGACCTAGTTTGGGACACCGGAAGTGGGTGCTGGGGAGAGAGGGAGACCGGCAGGCTGTCCTGGCTTCCGGGCCAGGTGGAGGGCGTTCTTGAATTGACCCCCGCCCGAATGCCTTGGAGACCCCTAGCTGCAGCTGAGAGTGGGAATGAGTCAGCGCAGATCTTACCCCTTCCCCCAACTAATTCCTGTAGGAGGGAAACCGTTCATCTGGGGCTGGGGGAGCCAGGTTGGGCAGTGAGAGGTTAAACCGGGATGGGAACTCTCTGTTCCCAGAGGGGCGAATGTATGCGGGGGCGAGGCCTAGAGAATCAAGGGGTTGCCTCCTGAAGCACCCCATACACCCACTGGCTTGCGCACCCCGGTACCCGCCTGGCACCGTTGGCAGAGCTGACATGGAGTGGGCATCAGAGTAGGATAGAGTGGGCATAGGCAGTGTCATCGTGCTGGGCTGGAAAGGGACATATTTGTGACCAGGTTTGGGTGGTAGTTACTGCTTCTCCTAGTGGCAACTGGGGAGAGAGGCAGGGGGCTCCCCCTGGAGCAGCTGATGAAACAAGGAGAAATCTCTGTCAGCGCTAGGCCCTGGCCCCCGGGACCCCGCTCCCCCAGCGTGCTGCTGTTACATGGTTGCTGTGGGCACGACAAAGTCTGCTGGCACCCTCAGACACTGTCCGCTCCCATGGGTGCCACACCCCCTCAGCCTTGGTACAGGGGTCAGGAGGGGGTTCATTGCACCAGCAAGGGGCTCTGGGGAAGAAAGACGGTAGTGCCCACTAGACTCAGGTGTCAAGGCGAGCGGCTGCTCTAACGGGGTGCTCTCACTACTCAGCCCTGGTCGGTATGAACCCCAGCATCTGGGAGACAGGTGCTGTCCTTTTCCCCCTTCCCCATGGTGCCCCCTGGCACCCAGGGCCCCCAGCTCCTCCTTGGCCTAGTGCCCGCCCCGGGAGGGCGTGGCGGGCAGCGGGGGCTGGGCTAACAATGCACATCGGGCCCTTTGTGTGCTTGCACTTGGCACCCTGGGGAAGGGTGGGGGAGGGGGCCCAGCGGGCATGGGGGGCGGAGCGCCTCTGGGGTGGGGACGGTGAAGGCTAGGGGAGAGAAGCAGAGAATGAAAGCAGGTGGGGAGGAAAGGGAAGTAGGTCAGATAGGGTACTGGCCCCCAATTCCAGGCTAAGGCTAAGAGACGCAGGCCCTGACCCTCGAGCTGCCCGAATGGCATCATGCTGGTGCCTGAGGAGCAGCTAGGACTGGCCATGTGGGGTCAGAAGTCACTGCCCAGGGGACTGCTCAGATGGAGAAGGCCTGGCGTGGTACTGTCCCCTTCTTGATGGCTGAGAGACCCAGTTCTCCTGGCCCAAGGGCTGGGCCCCAGCATGGGGGGTGAATGGGTTCCAGGCAGGGCACTGCCCTCTAATGGAAGCCTCTGGGCCTGCTTCGGGGCTTCCTACCCCCAGCCTGCTTGGCTTCCTGACCTTCTTGAGAGTTAAGAATGCCGTGCCACCAGGCTTTGAGGCCTATGCCTGTTTTGGCCTAGGGCTGAAGAGTAGGGTGGGGGAGGAAGGTGGGGACAGGCAGACGGATAGGACCCTGGCATGGGGTGTGCCCGCCCTGGCCTCTTCCCCCTCCTTCTGCTGAGTAAACTCGTGAGTAAACTTGACGTTTTGCCCGGACAGTTTGAAGTTGCCTCGCCGCCCCCCCCCCCCCCCCAGTCCTGCCAACATACAAGCGGCCAGGCGCCAAGGCAGGCCTGGGGGACTTGGGGGGGAGGGGATAGGGCCACTGTCACCTACCACCAAGGGCTTCAGGGGACAAGAAAGACCCCAAATTCAGCAAGCCCAGGTCTTGGCAAGAGTAGGCTAGGGCCTGTAAGCATATGTCCCAGCGCCCCAGGGAGTTCAGGGAAAGTGGCCTGGAAGCGGGTTCTCTGACCACGTCTGACCTCCACCCCACTAAGGAAAGACAGCTGCCACCTGGCCCCTGAGCTGCCATCTTTTAATGTTCACAGACTACCTGGCACAGGGGAAAAGCTACTTGTAGCAAGTTCCCCAGGAGGCTAAGAGGATTGCCCTTTTTCTTCTGTCCCACAGTCTGGGATGGGTGGGACGCAGGTGGCCCTGGCATCTTAGCCTTCTCTCTCCAGAGGCCTCCCAGCTGCCACGGCCACTGCCCTGGGGAGTAGTACCCTCGTTTGCTAGCGCCCTTCCTGAACCTCGTTCCTAGATGGACCTAACCCTGTGTATATCCACTCTTCTCCCCATCAGACTGGCCCTGACCGCCCTCACCCCTTGCTCTGCCGGCTAACTTCCTCAGAGCCAGGTCACCTGGTTGAGGATACCCCAGGCAAAAGAAGGCTGATGGCAGGCAAGTGGAGTCAGCGAGCCCCCCAACCCATCCACAAGTACATCAATCTGCTGCCACTTGACAGCCCTAATTATTCTTAGGCCGCCCCAGGTCGCCCGAACGGCAGGGGGAAATGTCTTCCCAGTCCCTGCCAGGCCTCGAAGTGGGGCTCCCCCAGGCCCTTGCTTTCGACCTCATGTCTCTGGCTTCAGTTTCCTTCCTGTTTCCACCGCCCCCCCAACCCCTCCCCACCCATATGCCCCTTTCAACAGACATCCTCCCCTCCTTCCTTCCTCCTTTCCCCCACTTTGCCTGGGAACAGGGGTCCTCTCTCCACCCCATGGACCTCCTAGCCTTTTTCCTCTTCTCTAACATGGAGATTCCTGACCAAATCCCCTACCCTCCCCACCCCATCAGCAAGGCTCCAGAGAAGAGAACCCAGAGCTTCTAAGGGACTACAACTCCCAAAGTACACACAAAGCAATCGTGGTGCACACTGGGAGTTGTAGTCCTTGCATTCTCAATTTGGCTGAGTCTGGAAATGTTTCTTGATGAGAGTAAAAGCCAGGACTTGAGTAGGTTGGAACATGGGTACCCTCGGTATGATCCCTCCTGGTTCTCGCCAGCCCATTCTCTGTGACACCACGTACCTGTGGTTGATATCCACCTCCCTTGCAGATACATGCTACCCATCCTCGTCTTAGGTCCCCACCCAAGGGATGCCCACACCCTGCCCTGCTGCCCCTGGCAGGGATGAAATGGAGGGGCCCCATGAACTCCCTCCCTGCCCCCTGCCCTCTAGGCTGGTTCCCTCCCTTTATGGGGATCAAAGGGCAGAGAGCAGCCCCACCCCAATCCCTCACAGGCTGCAAGCACTAGGGCTCTCTTGGAACTGGGGACTTTGGTGCCCGAGCAAATGCTTGGGCTGGGGGAATGCCGGGAGGTTGGCGCCTGGTGTCAGCAAGAGACAGCGGCCCCCACCCTGGGGCGTGGAGCCTCCAGTAACTGCTCAAGGTGCTGTCTGTGGCTTCCCAGGCTCTCGGTAGGCCCCCGCGGGTGTGCTGCCTCTTGAGGTGGCTTGAGAACGGGGTCTTGGGTCTTATCTGTAGGGCCTAGGGGCCTGGGCCTGTCTGGCTGGCACCAAGGCACAGGGTGACCCTCCCCCACCCCAGGCCCACAGTTGGCATGGGGCACTGGGAGCAGGGGGGTAGGAGGAGAGGAGGGCAGGACTGCCAGCATCCTGGTGGTAGGTGCCAACCAGGCCGGGAGCTGGTGAGGGGCAGCAGGCCAGAGGCATTGAGCCAGCAGCTGTTGGGGGGAGAGGGGAGGGGGTGCTTTAGGGGGCATTTCTGTGGTCCCCCTAGCCTAGCAGCACCTGGGATGACTTAGTGTCTCAGGGCCACTAGGGTATCCCTTGTTCCAGGAATAAGGGACCCCAGGAGTTATTTAAGTGAAACTTACGGCCCACCCATCTGGGCTCAGAGCCCTCCTGAGTTGCCCCTCAGGCCCAGGCGGGTCCCACCCAACCGGCCAGGGTGGCAGCAATTGCGCAAGGGGTGGGGCTGGGCGCTTCCCAGCAGATGCCCCCTCCCGGCTCCTTCCTCTTTCGGTGCCCACAGCTCCCCCCATCCATCCACCCCCCTCAGACCAGCCCCATCCCCCTGATACCCCTGGACATTGGGGCTGGCACAAGTGCTGCCCCCTGGCCTGGTTGGCAGGGGCTGGCACCCAGGCAAGGAACTGTGGTATGTGAGTGGGTTTGGGGTGAGGCTATGGAAAGGCGGGGTGCCGCCTTGCCCAGCCCCTGAGGGCCCCAGCCCAGTACAGGGTGGGGAGAGTTCGGCCAGCTCCCAGTGGGGGTAAGGGGCCTATGAGGCTCTGGAGGGCCTCCTTGTGGTCCCCTTGTCCCGCATGCCCTGAGGGGCTGGGGCCTGGGCACCTGTCACCCCTGGCACTGACTGTCCAGGCAGCCCCTCCTCCCTCTTCTGGCCACTGCCGCCTCCTGTCCCCTCCCCTCCCTTCTTCCTTCTCCTGGTCCCACCTCCAGCAGCCTCTCCCAGGGCTCCTCCTCACCTCTGTCCTCCTGGCCTGTCCCAGCTCCTACCTTTCCTACCCCTCACCATTTCCCTTTCCAGGGCTGAGTGAGG
Source organism: Tupaia tana (assembly GCA_026018925.1). Lineage (NCBI taxonomy): Eukaryota > Metazoa > Chordata > Mammalia > Scandentia > Tupaiidae > Tupaia > Tupaia tana. Next base: position 96,591,947 of record JAKSZU010000004.1, read on the forward strand.
ACAGGCGGGGTGGGTACAGCTGGGGCTTTGGGCACCACAGGCAGAGACTCTGGGCCCTCTCCCACGCTGCCAGCCCTCCGGTAACCCCTCCCTCCTGGGGGGGGAGGGGGGCAGCACCCAGAGGGTTAAGGCTGTAGGGGGGAGGGGCTGGGCCAGGTCGTGGGCGGCCCCTTTGAAGGAGGGAGCTGGAGCGGGGAACAGCCACCCCACCTCCCCCCAGCCTGGCCCTCCCCCACCCCTCCCAACCTGCTGCCCCCAGGGGCCAGGAGGAGTTGCCGGCAAGGCCCCTCAGCGTTCAGGTGAGTAGGCCCTGCTCTGGCTTGGGAGGTCAGGCCCCAGGGGAGGCTAGGGGGCCTGGAATTGGCCAAGGGTCAAGGAAGGACTGAAAAACAGGCTAGGAAGAGGGCACCCAGACTTCCCTGGGAGGCTTAGGGAACTTTGGGTCTGAGGAACCGGAGTGTGGGAGGGGACCTAGATGACCAGGAGAAGCCACAGAAGAGGCCTACAGGAGCCGAGTGGCTGCCGGGCCAAGCCAGGAGGTTGGACAGGCTGGCAGGGAGCCGGGCTCCGGGGATCGGGCTGGGGTGTCCTCTGGGGCTGGGGGGCTCAGGTTTCTGCCTGAGGCTTGGCGGGTGTGGGGTTACCAGCCGGCTCGGTTACCCAGCCGAGACACTAGACTGGGGGGGAGGGGGTGGGCACAGGGCAGACCCTGGCACCTTGCGCAGTCTTCTTGGGCCCTTGGAAAAGATGGCACTGCCCCTGCAGCCCCTACTGGGAACCCTGGTGGCCAGGGTCTGCCCAAGTGGACAGTTCCTGGCTCAGGGTGGGCACCCTCTAGGGAAAGTCCAGCAGAACTGGAAACTCTGACGGGCAGGGAGGCACAGGTTGTCCCCCCACCCCCACTCCACATCCGCTGTCACTGTACACCCCCCTCCACCGCTCATCCTCACCAAATGGTCCCCAAATTTTGGTCCTCTGGTTCATCCAGAAGGGGAGCATGTGTTCCTTCCACGCGACCATCTCTTGGCAAGTTGAGGCCTTAGGAGCAGGTCCTGGTCCCTGCCTTCCCCGGCCCCCTGTAGCCCACCCACACCTGGGGAGAAGAGAAGGGGTGCCCAGAGCAGGGGGCACGGAGAAAGTGGGAGAGGTTTGGGCAAGAGAACAGAGCAGGGAGCAGTGCTGCGGTGGGGACGGTTCCTGGGGCAGCCTGGGCCAGAGGTGGCGAGAGGAGGTGAGGAGCCCGCAAGGCCGAAGCCAGGGCAGCGCAGGATGCATCTTGCAGAAGGAAGACCAGGGTCAGGAGAGGTAGACTGAGGGGCGGAAGAGGAGGCCAAGAAGAGAGCCAAGAGGGGTGGCTGGTGAGTGGGGGTGCCCAGGGGCAAGGGCTGTGGGCTGGGCAAGAGAGTTGCCCTATTCCTTCCTCCGCCATCTTTTATGTCCCTCCCATAGCCCTCCATAGGGACGGGGCTGTGGGCTAGAGCTGGTGTCATGGAAAGAAAACGTGGGGAGCACTGAGGTCACTCTCATTTCAGGAGCCCCAGCAACAGGATTGGGGGATTTGGAGGGGGACCTTAACCCTCAAAGCCCCGGGAAGCAGCCAACTCCCCTTGCTCCTTCCCCCTTCGTGGCTTGCGGTCTCTCTTCCCCGCCTGGCCCCCAGGAAGTGTGAGTGCTGGGGGTGGTGAGGGTAGGAGGGGGAAGCGTCATATGGGGGGGTGGGGAGCGCCTGCACCGCTTGGAGGGGCTGGGGTGGGGAGAGAGGAGCTCCACAGTGCCAGCGCTGAGGGCATCCCCCGGGCAGAGGACCTCTCAAAGGCCTGCCGGTCCTCAGTGAGATGTGGCTCTGTCCCTTCACCCTGCGTCTCCTACCCGGCAATCCAGATGGCTGTGGCCCCTGGGCCCCAGAGGCCGGGAGGGTTGGGAGAAGCTGGAGAGCTAGGATGCCTGGGTCCCCGAGGACTTTGGACTGGCTGTCCGATTTCCCCACCCCCCTGGTCCAGCCACAGGCCAAAGCCTTGGCTTCGTGCAAACTTAGCTCCAAAAAAACAGGAAGAAAACCTGAGGCTGAAGTTGGGGTGGGGGTTGAGGGTAGGACGGAGAAAGAAGTGGGGGGAGGGGTGGCCAGCCTAGGCACCAGGAGCATTGGGAAAAGCCTTAGGCCTCTCCATCACCCCTGGGTAGAAGTCGCCTCAACCTGGTTCTCGTCCTCCCTCACCCCGGCCCTGCTGCTGGAGAGGCCTACCCAGGCCCCTCTCGGGCTCCCTGGCAGAGCTGAGAAGTGGGGGCCTTAGAACCTGGGGGGGGGGGCTTGTGTGCCTCTGTCTCAGGCCCATATCTATTTTCTCTGCTGCTAATCCTGGTTCCGCCTGCTGCCCCCCACACTAAGCCTCACTCCCCTAATCCCCAGGGTGCGGGGGAGGGGGGCCAGCTTTACTCAGCTGCCCGTCCAGGGCCTCCCTGCCCTGCCCTTCAGCTGGCTCAAGCCAGCAGTGTTGGCCCCAGTGCCCCCCAGCCCTGCACTGGACACTGCCTGAGGTCAGCACCTGGAACGAGTTCCAGTCCCTTTCCTTCCAAGACCAGGCCAATGCCCTCTACCTTCTGGTTTTCTGGTGGTGGACGCACCCTGGCAGGTGCCCTTGGGCACTGAGGAGTAGGTGATGGCCATCTTTGCCCCCCTCCCACCTTTCTCTCCCTAAATTCTTCCCCCAACCAAAGATGGGGCAGGCTTGACTCAGGGCCCAGTTTCAAGAGAGCTGCCCACCGGCTTGGCCGGTCTAGCAGGCCTGACAGTGAGGGGAGCCTGGGGGGGTGGCGGGAAAGAGGGGAGCGATGGGGCGGGGCCCCCAGTTCTTCCCCCTACCAGGCAAACAGACCAAACAGACCTCGCCTGGTTCCCTGGCACAGCTGCCCCCCCCCACAACCACCACACACGCCCATGCCCACAAGGTCTTAGCAAGAGGGGGCATGCCAGGCTGGGCGGGGATGGACTGCCTTCATGGGGCGTTGGGGGGCTGGGCCCTCTGGGATGCAGAGGTGGGATGGGTGCCCAAGGTGGGGTGGGCACCCTGGTACCAGTGCCTCACCCTGGCAAAGAAGGAGCAGGTTTCTACTCCACCCACCTCTCCCAGATGATGGGGCTAAGAATGCCCCCTTGGCCTGGTTGGCACCAACATAGTTCCAGGTGGCACCTACGTTGGCATGAATGCCAGAGCCCTGGGTAAGAGCTGGGGGAGTTTCCCAAAGCTGGAGAAGCTCATGGACACCTTCCTTCCCACGTGTGTCCTCTGCCTCTCCCTCTCCTTCATTGCTACCTCTTGGCCATGGGCATTGGATTTGGGCCTAAGGGGTTAAACACCCACCCTTGCCCAAGCCCTGTGTGAGTTGCGTGGTGAACCAGCCTGAGCCTGTGACCTGACAGCGGGGTCAGCCAATCAGCACCCCCGCCACACCAAGTTGCCAGGGAGACTGGCCCTGGGGTGGGAGAAAGGAGGCGGGCTTAACAGCAGGAATGGGTGGGGTGGGCAGGGAAGGAGGGAGAGGGATAGGGTGAGCCACGTGCCTGTGGGTGCCCAGCTCCCAGCCAATGGACAGTGAAGACAGCCCCACCCATCCCCCTTAGGAGGAACAGGATCCACTTGGGCCTAGGAAAGTGCCCACTGCTGCTTAAGTGGCCATAGTGCTGCTGCTGCCCACCTGAGCTGTTCGCTCCTAGGTCCTGGAGCCCCTGGCTATTTGTACAGTTTGCAAAGTCCAGGCAGGAGAACCAGAGGGCGCAGGGAGAGCTGCAGGCTGCTCGGCCTCCAGGGAGAGAAATGGTTTGGGGAGGTGGGAGTGAGCGGGCCCTTAAGGGTACCAGCTGTGGCCTACGAGCAGAGAAAGTACACTGACACACTGCATGGTGCTGCTCGCTCAGGGCTCCCGTGCAGGAGCCTAGGCCTTGCAGCGAAGGTGGCAGGCAGGAGGCAGGCAGAGACATGCAGGTCTTGTGTCCTAAAGAAGAAATCCATGGCCCCGATTCCCCCACCTCCCTCCTCCCATTGATCGAGATTTCTCTGTCAATGGCCAGGGCCCGATGGCTGCTGGAGTGGTGGAGGAAACGCTGACCAAGTATCAGTGGGATTCGGCCTCGGGCTTACCTGGGCTAGGCGCTCCTGCTGGAGAGAAACAGGCCTCAGGAAAGGAAGTGCCTAGTCCAAGGTCATGTGTAGACATACCGCACCGTACCCGGCCCCCCAGGGTGGCTTGCGGGAGGGAGGCAGGCCTGTCCCCAAGGAGCTTTCTTAGCAGAGTCCATCTGTGTAGTGGTCAGGGCCCCCAGGGTGGGCCAAGGCAGAACATTGACTGAGCCCCCGCTGTGATAGGCCCTGTGCCACACTTGGTCCTTTTTAACCCTTACCACAGCCCGAGGAGCCAGGTGGAATTATCCCATCATATAGATGAGGAAAGAAGCTCTAAGATTAGATCACTCGTTGAAGGTAATAGAGCTAATTGCTGACGGGGAAAGGATTCAAACTCCAGCCTGGTGGACTCCAGAGCCCAGCTCCTTCCAGGCCCCAGCGCTGTCTCCGGTTGCTCCAGACCCACAAGTTGTCAGGGCTGAAGGTCTGAGTCCTTGGAGCTTCCATTCCCACCCTGTCCTGGTTGGGGAAATTGAAGCAGAGGGAGAAAGGACTTGCCCAAGGTCATTCGGCAAGCTGGTCAAGACTTGGAGCAGGGGGTCCAGCAGTTAGCGTAATGGCTATGTCGCTGGACTCCCACGTAGTCGACCACGGTTCGCGTCCCGGACCCGGTGGCTTAAACTCATGCTGGACGCGTGTGCGTGCGTGCCCAAGATCCCGAGAGGAGAATGGAGGAGAAGGGATTGCGGCGTGGCCATCCCCCCTGGGGGGTGATTTCTCGCTTTCTGTCTCTCTGTCTCTCTCTACCTGTCTGCCGCGCGCACGCGCCCTATATCAAAAACCTCTCAAAAAAAAAAAAAAAAAAAAGACTTGGAGCAGGTCTCCCCTTTTCAGGCCAGACTCTGGCCACAACTGCCATCCCCCACCGCTGTCAGTCTCAGAACCGCTGGCTGTTCTGTGCCTTCTGTGGCTCCTTGGAGAGAAAAGCGTGGCCCTCTGGAGCAGGGGTCTCTTCTGGAATGGGGAGCAGGAGTTGGCAGTGTAGCTGAGGGGAGAGGGAGAGGTGGGACTGGAACTTGGCCTATTGGTGGTGGAGGAGGGGGCGGGGGCGATGCTTATCTGTGCGGGGCAGGAAGCACCCGCGCCAGTGACACCCCAGCAAAAGGTGGCTGCTCCTTGGCCCCCACGGGGGGAAGGGAGGATGTGGCGGGGGGGGGGGGGGGATGCTGGGAGCTATGCTTCCCGTTGGCCTCTACAAGGGGGGATCTAGAAGGGGAGATGAACTTTTGGCGGCTGGGGGAGGGGCGCGAGGAGGAAGAGGAGGAGGAAGAGGATGGTGCTTTGGAAGCTGCTTCCTCGTTTGCACAGTTTACAGTGCACTAAACGCTGTAGTGAGAGAACCGGAGCTGAGGCACCTGGCCGCAGCGCCTCGGGGACCTGGCTCACTGTGAATCTGAACTCACCGGCCTCTCCAGGGGCTGTGAGGGGCTTCCACCACAACTACTGCTACCCCACTTTGCAGACGACAGAGGGCAGCTGCCAGAGCACCCAGCACCCTCAGCCGGTTCTGCATGCAGCCCAGGCTGGGACCCAGGCACCCCATCTCCATCCAGCCCAGTGTTCCTCCAGCAGCGGGTCAGGAGGGCAGGGCCGCTGCCCTCAACGAGGCAGAATAGCAAAGTACAGTGGTTTGGTGCGTGGACTGAGCCCGCTGCCTGGGTCCGAACCCTGTTCTGTCCTTCACACGGAAAGGCTTTTCAGCAGTGTGGACCCCAGTCTTCTCTGTGAATGGCTGATAAGTCTTAAGAGGGTGTGGGCCCTGTGGTGGGTATAAAGTACTTAGCAGTGTCCAATGTAGTTACCCCTCAGTAAGTGTGGGCCAGACCCCCCACCCAGGGCTAAGCACTCACCTCCCCCAGGCCCTCTTGTAGGGCTGAGCACTCTTAACCTCCCTCTACCTGACTTGCAGGAGAAGATGGGGAGCCCCGAGGATGACCTGATTGGGATTCCGTTCCCCGACCACAGCAGCGAGCTCCTGAGCTGCCTCAATGAGCAGCGCCAGCTAGGCCACCTCTGCGACCTCACCATCCGGACGCAGGGCCTGGAATACCGTACCCACAGGGCTGTGCTGGCTGCCTGCAGCCACTACTTCAAGAAGCTCTTCACTGAGGGGGGCGGGGGGGCGGTCATGGGGGCTGGGGGCGGCGGGCCGGCCGCCGGGGGTGCAGGGGCCGGAGTGTGCGAGCTGGACTTCGTAGGGCCAGAGGCGCTGGGCGCCCTCCTGGAGTTTGCCTACACAGCCACCCTGACTACCAGCAGCGCCAACATGCCGGCTGTGCTGCAGGCCGCCCGGCTGCTGGAGATCCCGTGCGTCATCGCCGCCTGCATGGAGATTCTGCAGGGCAGCGGGCTAGAAGCCCCCAGCCCCGACGAGGATGACTGTGAGCGAGCCCGCCAGTACCTGGAGGCCTTCGCCACAGCCACGGCCTCCGCCTCGGCCTCAGGAGTTCCCAATGGTGAAGACAGCCCTCCACAGGTGCCCCTTCCGCCACCGCCACCACCACCTCGGCCTGTCGCCCGCCGCAGCCGCAAGCCCCGCAAAGCTTTCCTGCAAACCAAGGGGGCCCGGGCGAACCACCTAGTACCAGAGGTGTCCTCAGTGCCTACACACCCCTTGACCTATGAGGAGGAGGAAGTGGTGGGCAGAGGGGGCAGCAGTGGGGGCAGTGGGCTGGGGGACAGCTACAGCCCTCCCACGGGGACTGCCTCACCTCCTGAGGGGCCTCTGAGCTATGAGGCCTATGAGGGGGAGGAAGAAGAGGAGGAGCTGGTCTACCCCCCTGCCTATGCCCTGGCACAGGGCAGTGGGCCTCCGCTGTCCCCAGAGGAGCTAGGCTCAGATGAAGATGCTATTGATCCTGACCTGATGGCCTATCTAAGCTCCCTGCACCATGATGCCCTAACACCGGGCTTGGACGGCCAGGACAAGCTGGTGCGCAAACGCCGCTCCCAGATGCCCCAGGAGTGCCCGGTCTGCCATAAGATCATCCACGGAGCAGGCAAGCTGCCGCGCCACATGCGAACCCACACGGGCGAGAAGCCCTTTGCCTGCGAAGTCTGTGGCGTCCGCTTCACACGGTGAGCACCAAGTGGGGAAAGGCTGGCAGGGCCAGGAGGGGAGGGAAGGCCTCAGGAGACCTGAGGTGGAGGGGGGAGGTCCTGGTTGGACAAGGGTGCCAGTGGGTTTCTGGGGTGAGAGGAGAGACCAGGATAGGGAGACCAGGGGACAGGAGGCATGAGGGGCCCAGGGCCTAAGAAGGACAGGGAGACCAGGGACAGGAGGCATGAGGGGCCCAGGGCCTGAGAAGGCTGTGCTGGAGGTGGAAGAGGGGACAGTACCAAGGCCCAGCCAAGAGCAGAGGACGACAGCACGGGTGTCCTGGGGCAATAATGGGGAAACAAATGGTGAGGGACAGGAAGGGGACAAGGCCTGGGAGCATGGCGAGAACGGGCAAGGGTGCCCACCCTGAACTCGTGTCCCTTGCCCTCACCCCTGCCCACACCAGGAACGACAAGCTGAAGATCCACATGCGGAAGCACACGGGAGAGCGCCCCTACTCATGCCCGCACTGCCCGGCCCGCTTCCTGCACAGCTACGACCTCAAGAACCACATGCACCTGCACACGGGGGACCGGCCCTACGAGTGCCACCTGTGCCACAAGGCTTTCGCCAAGGAGGACCACCTGCAGCGCCACCTCAAGGGCCAGAACTGCCTGGAGGTGCGCACCCGGCGGCGCCGCAAGGACGATGCGCCACCCCACTACCCACCACCCTCCGCCACCACCCCTTCCCCAGCTGGTCTCGACCTCTCTAATGGCCACCTGGACTCCTTCCGCCTCTCTCTGGCTCGATTCTGGGAGCAGTCAGCCCCAACCGGGCCTCCGGTCTCCACCCCGGGGCCTCCTGATGACGACGATGAGGAGGGAGCACCCACCACACCCCAGGCTGAAGGTGCCATGGAGTCCTCTTAAAGAGGGAAGAGTGGCCAGGCTGGAGCAGCACAAGGCCAGGGTCACCCATGCCAAGCAGTGGGAGCACGCGGGACCGACAACTGGGGTCAGGGCTACTTGCTGGCACCGGAATTAGCCCCTTCTCCCCAGAGCCCTCATTCCAACTCCAAGCTGAGAAGGGTTTGGGGCAGAGGTTCCCCAGATCGGAGTGACCACCCCCCCAGGGCGTGAAACATATGTATATATTTACAGCTCTATTGTAAAGGTGGGGTCCCTGTCCCCAGCTGCTCCTGGGGAGTAGAAGCAATAATGTATTTCTGATTGTGGGGTCCCACTTCGGCTATGCGGGTTTCTAGGGGGTGGGGGCTTGGGACCAAAGCCTCGCCCCGCCCCCATGCCCCCTGGGGGTTTTGGCTGTGTAAGGGGGTGAAGGACTGCCCCTCCCTTCCAAGACCCCTCCTTCCTGGTTTCTGTTCCCTTTTCCTGGCAGTGAATTATGCAAAGGGGGCGGCAAAGGAAGGGTAGGTGGGGGGAAGCAAGGTGGAAGCTTGAAAGACTGGGGGGACTGGGCCTGTAAGGAAAGAGCCATCCCAGTCCCCTCCGCCCTGATCCCAGCGCTGAGTCATGGGGTCCCGGAGAAGAAGGGGGCGGGGTGGCCTGATTGGCTCGCCCGCCCCTGGGGGCAGCGGGAGGGGCCCCGCCCAGCTCGGGAGCGCTCCGCTCCACTCCCCTCCGGTTCCCTCCCCTCCCGCGTCCCCGGGCAGGGAATGTCTTGTTCCCGCCGCTCCCTCCCCGGGGCCAGAGGGCAGGGCGGGCCGGGCGGCGTCCTACCCTCTTCTCCTCCTCCCCGCCCAGGTGCGAGCCGGAGCCGCCGCCACCGCTGCCGCCCCTGACTCACGCCGCCCCCGGGCTGGCGCGGCGCAGGGTGTGGGACCGGGTGAGGGGTTGGGGGGGGAGCCTTGCGGAGAGCGGGCGAGCCAGCGCCATCTGGCGGCCGTGCCCTGCGCGGGCGAGAGCCCCCCGGCGGCGGCGGCTAGGAGCGAGCAGTGTTCACGCACCTCAACCGCCCCAGACGGTGAGCGGGCGCCCCCTTGCCAAGGCAGTGGGCCCCAACTCGCTAGGCCGCTGGGGACGTGGGCTGTGGACCTGTGGGAAAGACCTCCCTTTCCCAGATCCTTGCCAGCCGTGCTTCCTTGGGCAGAGGAGAAGAATCCCCTCACTCTTCCTTAGGATTGAATCCACCCCCCACCCCGGTCTGTACATAGCCTCTTCTGTTGGTCTTGTTGGAATCTAGTTTCAGATTTTTAATTACCCAATTATGCTGGGGGTGGGGGCACCTCCCCCCCTCCTCGCTGGGTGCTGGACCCCCGTTGCGGCCTGGGCTTTTGCCTTGCACTATTTCCCCTCCCTGGCCTGGCGGCCCCTCCCCCTCCTTAAAAGGGGCAGGTTCAGGGGCCCGGTGCTCTCCCTCCCTTCCATGCACCCCCATGCCCATTTGCACAGCTGCCCAGGTACCCCAACTTTGGGGGGTGTCACAGGGAGGGGGTAGCGGGACCAGTCCCTGTATCTATTTAAAAAGTGATGATGTAATATATTGGGGTGGGGGGAGGTCGGGTTGCCCTGGGCCTCATCTTAGCATTTCAGGTGATGGGGGGAGCCCAGGGCTGGGGAGACCTGGGGCCTAGCCCCAGGGAATGGGGACAATGTGGCCCCTCTCCCTTCTTGGCTTTCCCAGTCAGTGCCTTAGGGGGGGAGGCATTCCCCCCTCCTGTTCCCATCCCCTACTCCTGACCCCCACCTCGGGTGTAAGCGAGAGGAAGAAATAATAATAATTTAAGATTCACACTTGTGTCCACTTTTCGGTTCCTTTATTTTAGGAGCAGGTGGGAGGGAGGGATCAGGAGGAAAGGGAGGTGAGAGACCGGGAGACGTGGGATCCTGACGCTGAGGAAGGTGGTCGGGGGAGCTCAGGGGGCGTGGATACGCTCAGGGACTCCTGGGCTTCAGGTTGGGGCTGCTGCCTCTGCGTGCTCTGCCGAGGCCTCTTCTCATCCAGGTCACTAGTGAGGACAGGAGAGGACAGCCCCGTCACCCATGTTCTGGCTCCCAGGTGCCAGCCCCAGCTTCCGTGGTATGTCAGACGCACCTGTGGCCCCTGGGGCACACCAGCCCATGGCTGTGGGAATGTCTGCTTTCAGGCTGATGCTGAGGGCAGGGACAGTGGCTTGCCCGAGGCCACATGCTCAGGAAGGGCAGACCCACTGGTGACCTCCGGGGCCCTACCTGCTCAAGGCTCCAGCTGCCTCTCTGCTGACCCAGCTTTTTAATTCGCTGGTCCCTCAGAACCTCTGAAAAGAGCTTGTCTCGCCTTCAGCCTCTCCACTCATCACGGCCTCCACACCCCATTCACGCTGGAATGTGCCCGCTGGACAGTTTTCTGTGCCGTCCTCCCAAGTGGAGGCAGCTTATCCTTCTCAAACCCAGCTGGCCCATCGTGGTGTGTACAAAGCCCCCGGCAGCCATGGCAGCCATCCGCCAGCCCGGTGGCTGTCTGTGTCTGCAGGCCCTGCATACGCCCTGCCACACCCAGCCAGGATGCCCTTGCTGACTGCCTGCCCGTGTGGCCCGGTGGCCTCCTCGCTGGCAGACCCATCCAACTCTTCAGCCTGTTAGGCCTCACCCTCCTCGGGCCTGTTGACCTTCACCTCTGTTCCCGCTCGGACAGCCTCCTCCCCTTAGTCCTCACTGCATTGATCCCAGAGCTCTCCCTGCCCCTGGACCACTGTCAGCCCCTCCTGGCCTGCCAGCTCTCCCTCCCGGCCACCGCCCTGCTCTAACACCTTCTCAGGTCAAGGACTCCGGACAAAGCCCTGGGGCCTCAGCCCAGCTCTGCTCCAAAGCCAGTTACCCCGGATACTCTTCCTGAAGACACCCCACTTCTCTCCCCACCTTGTCTTTCCCTTGACCTGCCCAGAAAAAGCCCTCAACATTCAAATCCTGTTTCTGGCGACCGCATTTGCCAGAGAAAGCCACATAGCCAAGCACACGGGTGCAGCCCTTGCAGGCTACGGTGACCTGGGATCTCAGCCTCCCAAGTCAGCTCCTCGGTGCTCCCCGTTTCCACTTCCACCACCCACTCCTCCAAACCTCCGTTCCCTTCCCAGCACCCCCTTTGCTCTCTCAGCAGGCGCCTGTCCTCTCCAGAGAGGAGCTAGGCCACCAGGCTGGAGCAGGCTCCGGTTTTTTGCCATAGGGTATATGTGTACTCACTGGAGAGGAAAGACAGTGAGAGGGGAAGTGAGAAATCACCCCCCAGCGGGATAGCCACACTGCAATCCCTTCTCCATTCACCTCCTGGGATTTGGGGCATGCACATGCACACACCTGGAGTGATTTTCAAGCCTCCAGGTCCAGGACTCAAACTCGGTGAGCCGTGTGGGAGTCCAGCACCGTAACCACTACGCCACCTGCTGGCCTCGGCCTGCTTCTCTCTAAGGCCACCTTATACACCTGGCCCTTTCCTCCCTCCTCCCTCTGCAGTGCTCTTCTTTGCTTCCTAAATGCTCAAATCTCCTTGGATACAGAAGAATCTCTTTGTGCTGGGTCCCTTCAAGCTGTTCTCTCGCTCTCTTGTTCCTATTCGTTTTAGAGCATGTGTGTGCATGAGAGAGAGCGGCACCCTCCAGGGGGCCGGTCATGCCACGCTCGCCTTCCTTCAGTCCTCTGACCTGCCTGGATCCTGGGCACACCAACATGCACCTGGCGTGTATTCAGGCTGGCTGGGCTAGGGATTCGAACCGCTGTCAACTAGTGGCTTCCCGTTCTGCAATCCTGTGTTCTACCGACTGACTGGGCCCAACTGTTCTCTTGCTGTGTGAAGCTAACTGCTTCCTTCTCTCCACCAAACTTAGCCTTTATATAAGTAGAGCAGTTATCGTATTAAAGACTTGTCACACGTCTTATGACAGTGACATAGGGACCACAACCCCCTGTTTCTGCGTCTTCTCCCAGTTACGCTGCAACCAATCATGATCTAGTTTGGGCCTTCCTGATGCCATGAAAATGTTCTGTAAGCCGCTCTAGTCATCTCTGAGCCTCCAGGTTCCATGGCCTGTCTTCAGCCCCCATCCTTCTCGAGAGTCTCCAGCATTTCAGACGCACGGCTCTCCCGCAGGCTTGGGCCCCTCTCCTCCTTGGTTTGCAGCTGAGCTCTTCAGGGACCTGCCCCTGCCATGCCCTCTGCCAGGTTTATCTGACCTGGTTTATCCTCTTACAGTCTATAAATCAACACCCACCAAAATTCCCAGCAGCCCGGAGCTCTGCCCCTTTCTGCTTGGCCCCTGGGCGTCTCTAGCTGGAGGCCCTACAGATGCCTCAAAGATTTCAAACGGGGCCAGTCCTCCTTCCCTAGAACGTGTTCCTTCTGCCCTCACACCTGCCCAGTCCCAAGCATAGAAATCCTGCATGTGGCTGCAGTGATGTGCACTACTAAAACACTGTGCTCTGGGGCCAGCAGATGGCATGGTGGTTAAGGGCATTGGACTCCCACATGGCTGACTATGGTTCGAATCCCGGACCTGGCGCCTTACTTTCTCACTTTCCCTCTCTCTCTCTTACTCTGTCCCTTTCTGGTCAGATTAAAATAAAATAATTAAATAAATTGAAATAAAATGATTCTCAAACAAACAAACAAACAAAAAAACCACTGTGCTCTATAAACTCAGACCACAAGGGAAGCTGGGTTCAATGCCCAGTCCAGTGTAAATCTGGGCACAGTGGTATGCACCTATAAATCTCAGTCACTTGGGAGGCTGAAATGGGAGGATCACAAACTCAAGGCTGGGCTGGGAAATACAGTGAGAGAATCTGTCTAAAAAAGTGTCGGGCATGGTGGCACATGCCTGCAGTCCCAGCTGGGAGGCTAAGGCGAGAGGATCTGGGCACGGTGAGATCTTGTCTCAAAAGGGGGAGGGCAGCAGGTTGTATGGTAGTTAAGGCATTGGCTCACCACAGTTCAAGTCTTCGACCTAGTGGCTTGCTTTCTCACTTTCCCTTTCTCTGTCTCTCTGTTGAGTGCACATGGCCTATAGCAAAACTGAAATAATGATAATAATAAATAAAATTAAATAAATAATTTTGGGGAGTGATTTTTTGCTCACCAGAGAGATAGAGACAGAGAGACAGAAAGCAAGAAATCACCCCCCAGGGTGGATGGCCACACCACAGTCCCTTCTCCTCCATTCTGTTCTCAGGATCTTGGGCATGCACGCACACGTGCCCAGCGTGAGTTTAAGCCACCAGGTCTGAGACTCAAACCATGAAGTCACCCATGCGGGATCCAGTCCCCTTAACCTCCACACCACCTGTTGGCCCCAGTAAATAAATATTTTAAAAAAGGAAAGGCCAGCACGTGTGTGTGCATGCATGCCCAAGATACCAAGAGGAGAATGGAGAAAGGATTATAGCAGGGGGTGATTTCTCACTTCCCTTCTCTCTCTCCTTTTTCTGTCTGTGTCTGTGTCTTTCTGGCAATCGCATGTGCCCTATAGCAAAAAAAAAAAAAAAAAAAAAAAAAAAAAACACCTAAAAAGCAGTCATCTTCAACACCTCCATTCCCAGCACCATCACCAGCCTCTCTTGGACTAATACAGCCTCCTTTCTGGTTTCCCTGCTCCTGCTCTGGCTCCACTCGGCCTTCTCAGCGTGTGGCCTAAAAGACTGTGAACATGTCACTTTCTAACCTGAGACTTTCAAATGGCAGGTAAGAAAAGCCCTTGTCATTTGGGGCATGCACACGCGTCTGGTGTGATTTCCAAGCTACCAGATCTGGGACTTGAACCACAGTCAGCCATGCGGGAGTCCAGTGCCTTAACCACCATGCCATCTCAACTTTTTTTTCCTAGATAGAGATGTTTGGAATAGGGCCTGTGCACTTGCCGAAGAGCCAGAGAGAGACAGAAAGCGAGAAATCACCTCCCGGGGGGGGGGGGGGGGGGAATGATCATGCCACAAACCCTTCTCCTCTTCTCAGGATCTTGAGCACGCATGCACATGTGCCCGGTGTGAGTTTTAAGCCACTGGGTCCAGTTTTAAGCCACCAGGTCCAGGACTCGAACCACGGTTGACTATGTTCCAGCGACGTAATCATTCTATCACCTGCTGGTCCCATCAACTTCTAATCTCAATTTCCAACCTCACCCCCACTTCAACTTCTTACCTCAAAACTCTCTCCATCTCAACTTCTAGTCTCATCTCCTAGCATTCTCTGAGGTCTCCGGCCAGACACACAGACACGCTCCATGGTAAGCTTACCCTCCTGAATGTCTCACATTCTCCAGACTCACACCAGGTCCCCTGGAAGGCTTTCCCTTCCCAGCCAGCAAACCACCAGCTTGCACCCCTGACCCAGCTCATTTCTCACCTCTTCCCTGATTGGTTGTTCTGTCCTGTGCTGCCCACATGCTCCCCCCCTTGACTGGGGGGCTCTGCACACTGTGGGTTTCCCTTTGAGGTCATGTGAGCTCCTGCAGGGCCAGGGTACTGCTGACACAGGCAGGCACTCGGCAAACCTGCCCTCATCTGCGCCAGCCCAAGCTGAGGCCCAGGCCCCAGGGAGCCCTTGGCAGATGGGACATGCTTAGGCCTCCGATTCCCAGGTGCCAGCACCCGCTTCCCACTCGCCTGGACTCGGAGCTGGATCCCATGGCAGGCAGCGCTTCTCGGAGCTGTTGCTGCAGCAACTTCTCCTGCTCAGGGTCCTTTTTTCCAGCTGCAGCCAGCCATAGCTGGGGGCCTTCCTCATCACTAGAGTCCCTGGAGAAGCAGCTAGTCTCAGCGGCCAAGAGACATCCTGGGGGAAGAATGGCTGCGCCCACTGACCCCGCAGAGCCCAGCCGCCCCAGCTCACGGAAGGACTCACAGCTCCAGGTCCAGGTCCCCCTGGGAGGCGAGGGTAGAGGCACACACAGAGCAGGTGTGGGCCAGGAGGCGGTAGCAGGCGAGGCAGTAGAGACCTGGAGAAGCCGGGAGGGGGAGGGGCGGGCCTGAGCTTACCCACCCACCCTGGTGTTCCCGGTTCTGGCCACATCTTGTCCTGTCCCACCTCTGGAGGGACTGTCTTTGTCAAGCGATGCCCACTAGGGAACTGCCTCAATGCCACTGGCAAATAAATTCCATTCATACCCGGGAGAAAATGAGCGACCCCAGGGGCGGTATGCAAATGAGAACATGCATAGTAATGAGGGAGGGCCATAAAGGAAAGCGCACGGTTGACGGTCACATGCACGTACAGTCCTTGCAGAAGACGCGTTCTTCCCAGGGGTCTCACCTTGGCAGCCCGAGGTACTGCAGGACACGAAGCTCTCCATGTCCCCCTTGTCCGGGGGCTCCCCACAGCCCAGGCAGTAGGCCTGACGCTGCTGAAAGTAGCTGACAAACGGACCCAGGCAGGGGCACCTGAGAAGCGAGATCGCACACTAAACCAGCCTGCCTGGCCCAGCCGGCCTAACCCTCTGCACCCCAGCCCCAGTCTCTGAAAGAAGGGAGGCCTCCCTGCAGTGTGACCTCCATCCGCTGACCGTGGTGACTGTCCCCCTCACTGCCCACTCCTAAGCACCCTATTCCTGCCTTCCCTCTCAGGCCCTGAGTGGCTGGGAGTGGACATCTTCTTCCACCCAACCTCTTCACACTTAGGAAGGGTCATCGCCCCTTCTGACGTCAGCTCTTTTCTGTCCCCCTCACCCCAGTGGGGGAAGGACAGTGAGTGGCTCACCGGCTGGCCAGCACTTGGAGGACACTCACGTGCCCCTGGTCAGCTGCCCGCCGCCTCACTGCTCGGTGCAGGGCAGCCAGCGGGTTGGCTCTGCGGCTCAGGAGTGTGTTGTAGAGGTAGGAGATCCTCTCCTGGTGTGAGATCGGGGAGGGGCCTGCTTGATCCTGCTTCAGCGGCTTGGTGCCTTCTGGACCCACCCCTCCCCCTACCTCTTCATCTGTCCAACTCCTATGAATCCTTCTAGGCTCAGCCCAAACGCCCCTTCCTCTGGGAAGCTTTCTGGACTTCCTCTGGCGGAGTTATCCCCTCTCCTCCGATTTCCATAGCTCCTTAGTCATTCCTTAATACAAGCCCTTTTGTCATAGTGATGTCTTGTGGGGCCAGCAGGTGGCGCGGAGGTTAAGACAGCTGGGTCCCACATGACCAACTGAGAGGTTTGAGTCCCAGACTCAGCGGTTTGAAAATCACTTGGTGGGGAGGGGGACCAGCAGATGGCGTTATAGTTACGTCGCGGGACTCCCACGTAGTCGACTGCAGTTTGAGTCCTGGACCCGGCAGCTTAAAACTCACACTGGGTACAAGTGTATGCGTGCCGAAGATCCCAAGAGGAGAATGGAGGAGAAGGGATCGATCGTGGTGTGGCCACCCCCCCAGGGAGTGATTTCTCACTTTCTGTCTCTCTGTCTGTCTCTGTCTGTCTGGCAAGCACATGTGCTCAATAGCAAAATCCTCTTTAAAAAAATTACTTCAGGTGTGTGTGCATGTATGCCCAACATCCTGAGAGGAGAGTGGAGGAAAAGGGATTATGACATGGCCATCCCTGGGGCTGGGGTGATTTTTCACTCTCTCTCTCTGGCAAGTGCATGCACCCTATAGGAAACTAAAAAAGAAAATAAATAAAAGTAACATCTTGTTAAAAGCCTCTCTGGCCAGCCTTGAGACTGTCTGATTCATCCCAGCAACCTTGGAAACCAGCACAGCACAGTGACGCATAGAGTAGATGCTCAGTAAGTGAGTAGTGATGGGCAAGCCCACGGCTTGATGGATAAGGCAGTTGGATTCCACATGGCTGACTGCATGGTTCAAGTCCCAGCCCTGGTGGTTTGAAAGATTTGCCAGGTGTCTGTGTGTTCATGCCCCAAATCCCAAAACCGGGGAGAAATGAAGGGATTGCAGTATCATGCCCCATTGGGTGTGCTTTCTGCTTTTCCTCTCTCTGGCAAGCACATGTGCCCTCTGCCAAAATTTTTTTTTTAATTAGTAAATGAGTAAACAAATGTCAAGTTTCTATTCACACCTCAACATGCCAACAATGCCCACAGAGTTTCTTTTTTTCTTTTAACTGATACATAATATTTATAGGGTACAGTGTAATTCTTCAGTACACAAACACAATGTATAATGATCGAGTCAGGCTACCTAGCATCCTCTCCAAGTGTCATTACTTTGTGTTGGGAACATTCGAAATCCTCTCTTTGGGCCAGCCGGTGGCATGGGGGTTAAGGTGTCTGGATCCCACATATCCAACTTCACAGTTCGAGTCCCAGACCTGGTGGCTTGAAAAAACACACTGAGGTGTGTGTATGTGTGCCCAAAATCCTGAAAGGAGAATGGAGGAGAAGGGATTGTAGTGTGGCCACCCCTGCCCGGGGGTGCTTTGTCACTTTCCCTTTCTGTCTTTCTGTCTCTCTCTAGTGAGCTCGTGTGCCCTCTAGCAATATAAAACAAACAAACAAACAAACAAAAATCCTCTTAGCGCTGCTGAAATAGGCAATAAATTACTGTTAACTATCACCGCGCTGCTGTGCTGTAGAACACTAAATTATTCCTCTGTTCTAATTGTGATTCAATCAACATCTTTCTCTGTCACTCCCTACCCACCTGTCCCGGCCTCTAGTAAACATGGCTGTCTACTCTCTGCCTCTGTGAGGTCATTTTAGTTTCCACATGAGAGTGAAAACACGTGACTTTTCTCTTTGTTCTTTATTATTATTATTTTAATTTACCAGTGAGTGACTATGCTCACCAGAGAGAGGGGGAGAAGAAAGCACCTGCTCCCGCCAGCTGAGGCAGCCATGAGGCAATCTCTTCTCCTCCATTTCTCCCTCCTGTCGGGGTCTGGGGCTCCCCCACACATGCACAAAGCATGTTTTTCAAGTCTCCAGGGTTGAGATTCAAACCTCACAGTCGGCCATGTGGGACCCAGTTCCTTTAACCACTAGGCCACAGGCCTGGCCAATGATTTGTCTCTTTATGCTCCTGGGTTATTTCACTTAACATAAAGTCTGCCATGTTGCCTCAAATTACAGGGATTTTATTCTTTTTAATGGCTGAGTAATAGGGGCTGGCAAGTGGCGTGGTGGTGAAGGTGCTGGACTCCAAAATGGCTGACCACGGTTTGAGTCTCGAACCTGGCGACTTGTTTTCTCACTTTCTCTCTCTCTCTCCTCTCATCAAATTAAAAAATAATAATAAAAAGGGTCGGCAGGTGGGATGGTGGTAAGAGCACTGTATTCCCACATGGCTGGCCACAGTTCAAGTCTCGGATCTGGTGGCTTACTTTCTCACTTTCTCTCTCTCTCTCTCTCTCTCCCCCTCTCTGGTCAAATTAAAATAAAGAAAGTTTAAAAATAATAATTATTTAAAAATAATAACAAATAAAAAAAATTTTTTTGAGAGATTTTTGCTATAGGGCACATGCGCTCACCAGAAAGACAGAGAGAGACAGGGAGATAGAAAGCAAGAAATTACCCCTCGTGGGGGATGGCCACGCCGCAATCACTTCTCCTTCATTCTCCTCTTGAGATCTTGGGCACGCACGCATACGTGCTCAGCATGAGTTTAAGCCACCAGGTCTAGGACTCGAACCACAGCCAACTACATGGGAGTCCAGTGACATAGCCATTACGCCAACTGCTGGTCCCAATAGCAAATAAAATTAAATAAATAGATAAATATTTTTTAAATGGCTGAGTAATATATGTGTGTGTGTGTGTGTGTGTGTGTGTGTGTGTGTATCAGGCTGTCAAGAAAGTTATGACGGACTTTTCCACATTTTTCTATGCAAAAATACTTCATGATTTCCCCAATGAGAGCAAAGCACCAGGCCCAGGACTCAAACCTCTGTGGGTCACGTGAGAGTTCAGTGCCTCAACTGTCATGCCACCTGCCGGTCCCTTCTCATTTCCCTTATCCATTCACCCGCTGATGGGCACTGACTGGGCTGACGCCATCTCTCGGCCACTGTAAATAATGCTGCAGCACACCTCGGGGAGCAGCCGTCTCCCCAACACCCTGATCTCCCTTCCCTCAGAGCATGCCTACCAGTGGGGTTACTGGATTCCCGTGAGTATTTTTTTGTTTGTTTTTTATCTTATTTTATTTTTATTTATTTTTTTTTATTGGGGGAGGAGGATTCTTTTTAAGGTTTTTGCCATAGGACACATGTGGTTACCAGAGAGACAGAGAGAGACAGAGAGAGGGAAAGTGAGAAATCCTCCTCTCCCCCAGGGAAATGGTCATGCTACGGTCCCTTCTCCCTTCTCCTCCTGGGATTTGGGCACATGTGCACATGCATCTGGTGTGATTTTCAAGTCACCAGGTCCAGGACTCAACTGTGGTAGGCCGTGTGCGAGTCCAGAGCCTTAACCAATACGCCTCCTGCTGGCCCCGATCCCTGCCGTGTTAACAAACTCGAGGCGAACTGTCTCAGGAAGCCCTGCCCCGGGAGCCACCATTTCTCCCAGCCCCACCTGGGGGCCAGAGACCTGCCAGCCAGCGATCTTCTTTGGCGTTCTACCAGGGCAGTGAGAATTGGAGTTGCTGAACGACTTCCGGCTCCCCAAAGCCAAGAAAGATGGCCGCTAGCTCAGAGCCCTGGCTGGGCAGGGGTGGCCGCCAGCGATGGCCCTCACCTGCTCCCGGGCAGGGTAGTAGGAAGCACAGATGACGCGTCGCAGCCGGCAGATGTAGTTGCCAAACAGAGTGACGAAGAAGCACAGGCCGTACATGGCGCCTGGGGGCACAGGACCAGGGCACTTTGCAGTGGGCACCAGGTGCCACCACAGCCCTGCCAGTCCATGCCCTCAGACCCTGAATGTGCCCCTGGGGAGAGGGTGATACCGATGAGTATGTATCCGGTGGCATTGGGCTCCGAGGGTCGCAGGAGACAGCGCCGGGACAGGATGCTGACGTTGCCTTGTTGCAGGACGTTAAATGCCGATACCAAGTCCCGGTAAATATTCCCGGTGTAGCCGGTCCCTTCCACGGTGATCGATATTACCACGGGGCCTGGTGCAACAACACCGTGTGAGGCACCCATGGTCGTGCCTCCGCCCACACAGAGCGCTCACGCCTTCCCGAGGGTGGGAAATAGGGCGCAGCAGGTCCCAGGGATGGCCCACAGCTCAGCCACACCCACATGGTACCCTGGCCCTGCTGCGGCCCCATGGTCTTGCTAGGTGGTGTTGGTGCCTGCTCTGCCTGCTCAGGCTACCAGGTCTGAGATGACCTTAATGGTTAGGGAGTCTACCCCTGTCTCCATGACCACCCAGAAGCATTGCTTTTTTCTTTATTCTTTCTTTTCTTTCCTTTTTTGGAAAGGGTTTTGCTATAGGGTGTATGTGTGTGCCCGAAAGACAGAGAGAGACGGGGGGGTGGGGACATCCAGGGGGATGGCCACACCGCAATCCCTTCTCTGCCATTCTCCTCTCAGGATCTTGGGCATGCACGCACATGCGCCCGGCGTGAGTTTTAAGCCACCGGGTCTGGGGCCCGAACCGCGGTCGACTACGTGGGAGACCAGCGACGTGGCCATTATGCCAACTGCTGGTCCTTTTTTTTTTTTTTTTTTTTTTTTTTTAAGTTTTTGCTATAAAGTGCATGCACACACCAGAGAGAGATAGAGAGGAAAAGTGAGAAGTCATCCCCCACAAGGGGGTGGTAACTACCCCATAATCCCTTCTCCTCCAGTCTCCTCTCAGAATTTTGGGCACAAAATGCCAGCATGATTTTCAAGCCATCAGGTCCAGGAATTGAACCGCACACTCCATGTGGGATCCAGCACCTTAACCACCACGTCACCCAGCTGGTCCAGATTTTCTTTTCTTTCCTCTTCTCTTCTCTTCTCTTCTCTTCTCTTCTCTTCTCTTCTCTTCTCTTCTCTTCTCTTCTCTTCTCTTTTCTTCTCTTCTCTTCTCTTCTCTTCTTGTCTCATCTCTTCTCTTCTCTTCTCTTCTTGTCTCGTCTCATCTCTTCTCCTCTTTTCTCATCTCGTCTTGTCTCATCTCTTCTCTCCTTGTCTTATGACAGAGGTTGCTGGCGCGTAAGAGGAGAGAGAAGCACCGACAGAGCATCCTAAACACAGAGGTCCCTTTTCCTCGGCCCTCCAGCTCCCAGGATCCTGGGCATCTGCGTGTGACCAGCCCGTTTTAGATCGACCCGAGGGTCCAAACCTGTGGTGTCCATACGACTTCCAGCCTCGCAGGGCCCCGTGCTGCCGCCGCCTCACAGCGTCTTCCCAAGCACTGCGCGGGTGATGAGTGTGGGACAGGCGCCAGACCAAGCGCCTGCATGCTGGGCTCTCTGGCTGCTGCTTTCACCTGACCATTGGACCTCTGGCTCACAGAATTAGATCGCTCATGTTTTCTGGCTTCTGGCACATTCTCAGTCAGTGGTCTATCAGGTGCTCAACCCACATGGTTTCATTTCCTCCAGGGGAGTTGCTGCCATTGTTACCCCATTGTTCAGATGAGGAAGCTGAGGCTCTGAGGTGTCAGTTAAGCAGCTTGCTGAAGCAGCTGTCTGTTAAAGGACAGAGCTGGGATTTGAACCCAGGCCAGCCTGAGTCTACAGCCTGTGTCTTTAACAACTGTTATATTATAACCTTGACCTGGACACAGAGGCTAGAGTTGGAAAAGGGGCCGGTGAGCAATAGTGACATGGGGACATTCAGGGAGTCCCCCAGGGTTGCGGGTGGGAAAGAGGGGACAGCTTGACAGAGGGCACGGGAGCAGGGGAGGGGATGGCCGAGTGGAGGCACTCACTGCGGGCCACGACCTCCCCCTGCAGCTGGTGGCGGGCCAGGTCAAGCACCCAGAAGACGGCATAGTCCAGGAAGACCAGGAGCAGCACGAGGAGCAGGTGTCGGGTGAGGCTGAAGGTCTCCAGGACGCAAAAAATCCGCTCCCATCGAGACAGGAAGAAGGAGCCTGAGAGGGTGGGGTAGTCGGGAGGGTGCTCCCCGCTCTCCCCCCAGCAGACTCCGGCTCTGGAGTGGGCACCCGCTGGGGTCTGCTTGTTCCTCTGGAAGGTGGGGAGAAGCTGGGGTGTCCCGTGGCGGGGGTAGGGGCACGAGTCAGCCTCTCCACTGGGGCCGATGTCCATTCCGTCTCCAGGGACACCCCCATGTCAGCACACTCGTCCTTCTGGCCTGCACCCCTAGAGAGCCCTCCCCACAGCCTTCCTTGCTGCAGCTCCACTCCCCGCTCTCCTTCCCGCTGTCCCGACTCCCAGGTGCCTCCAGAAACATCTGCCTCCCCATCGCGTTTCCCAGATGTGTCTGCCTGCTTTCCCCTTTCAGACGAAGGCTCCCCGAGAACAGGGCCGTGCCACCCCTCGGCCTGAACTTTCCCCAGGCCCTGGGCTAGGGCTGCCCGGCACGGGGCTTAGGTTCGGGCAGTGCTGGGGCAGCCCCGACCTCCCCGAGAGCCCCGGTGGCCAGACACCGGGATGCTCTGCTCACTCGGCAGGATGTAGCGGCGGGCCTCGTGAGCACTGAGCGGCAACACAGTGGGCAGCCCTGCCCCGGTGCGGACGGCCTCCAGGTGCAGGAACCGGCGGGTGATGTAGATGTTGTCGAAGCTGTCCCAGTTCAGGTAGCAGTACCGGTAAAACAGGGCTCTGGCGGGGGAGCACAGTCACCAGGCCCCGTAGGCAGCCCTCGCCCCACCACGCCAGCTCCTGCCGCTGGCCCCTGGCAGCCACTCACTGCCGGGGCCAGCTCTCCCCTACCCCCGGCAGCCGCTCACTGGAGGTAGAGAAGCGTGAGGAGCAGAGGCGTGGTGTAGCCCAGCAGGGCCAGGGCCTCCCGGGCGCGGTGCAGTTTCATGCTGACAGCCTCGTGCAGGTCCAAAGCCACCTGCGACAGGCTCCGTGAAGCATTGAGGTCCACAGAGAAGTAGTGGGTGGCTGTCACGTTGAACTCAAACTCCCGACGCACCCGGTTAATCAGCTTCATCACAGCTGGGGCCGTAGGGCCAGGACAGAGGGGAGCCGGGGGTTAGGATCTGCCGCTGGGGCGGGCCTGGCACCACCACCCAGGAGCCCCCAGGGCTTGCACTCCAGGAAACTGGGGGACAGAAGCCTGCATGCTGCGTACTGTTGCCACGGCCTGCCCCACACCCAGCGTCATGCCTGCCACGCAGCTGGTTTCCATCACCAATGGTCTCAAGGACCTGTGTTAGGGGCCAGGAGGCCCTGTTTCTGTCCCCAGCTCCTGCTCGACAGTCAGACCATGGCGAGCCCTAACCCGGGCAGCTGGGAACCTGGCCTGGGTACCCCGTTGAGGTCCTTCCCTGCTCCTGCATCGTCACGCACAGACTGAGCGTGCCGGGGCTGGCCCACTAGAGCTGTATCAGGGCAGGAGGCCCAGAGCACGCACACGGCAGAGGCGGGGAGGGCCACTCACGGGTGCCAATGGTCATGCGCAAGAAAGGCTGGATGTACTTGGGGATGACGCAGAACACCTGGACCACTGCGAGCAGAGGCTGAGCGTCAGGGCAGGGGCAGAGGCCCAGCCTGCCCCTCCTACCTGCAGACCCTCTTCCCATAGGCCCTTCTTGATCTTTGGCTTTTCCTCTTGGCCTCCATATTTGCTCAAAACCTTCTAGCCTCAAGGGCCAGCAGGTGGCATGGCAGTGAAGGTGCTGGACTCCCACATTGGCTGACCGTGGTTTGAATCCTGGACCTGGAGGCTTGAAAATCATGCTGGGCACATGTGTGTGCATGCCCAAAATCCCAGGAGGAGAATGGAGAAGGGATTGTGGCATGGCTATCTCCCCTAGGGGGTGATTTCTCACTTTCCCCCTCTCTGTCCCTCTCTGGCAACCACACGCTCCCTATGGCAAAAATCTTTTTTTTCTTTTTGGAGAGGTTTTTGCTATAGGGCATGTGCACTCACCAGAAAGACAGAGACAGAGAGACAGAAAGTGAGAAATCACCCCCCCAGGGGGGATGGCCACACCACAATCCCTTCTCCTCCATTCTCCTCTTGGGATCTTGGGCACACACGCACACGCGCCTGGCGTGAGTTTAAACTGCCGGGTCCGGGACTCGAACCATGGTCGACTACATGGGAGTCCAGCAACGTAGCCATTATGCTAACTGCTGGTTCCCCTATGGTTAAAAAAAAAAAAAAAAAAAAAAAAAATTCAGGACCAGCAGATGGCATAATGGTTATATTGCTGGATTCCCACATAGCCAACTGCAGGTCAAGTCCCAGACCTGGCAACTTGAAACTCATGCTCAGCATGCGTGTGTGTGTGTGTGTGTGTGTGTGTGTGTGTGTGCTCAAAATCCTGAGAGAAGAATGGAGGAGAAGGGATTGCAGAGTGGCCATCCTCCCTAGGGGGGGATTTCTTGCTTTCTGTCTCTCTGTCTCTCTCTGCCTCTTCAGCGAGTGCACGTGTCCTATAGCAAAAATCTCTCTCTT
Organism: Tupaia tana; assembly: GCA_026018925.1. Lineage (NCBI taxonomy): Eukaryota > Metazoa > Chordata > Mammalia > Scandentia > Tupaiidae > Tupaia > Tupaia tana. The sequence goes on from JAKSZU010000004.1 coordinate 96,616,557, forward strand.
TTAAAAAAAATAATCCTTCAGGACCAGCAGTTAGCTTAATGGCTATGTCGCTGGACTCCCACGTAATCTACTGTGGTTTGAGTCCCAGACCTGGCGGCTTAACCTCACACTGGGCGCGTGTGCGTGCGTGCCCAAGATCCAGAGAAGAGAATAAAGGAGAAGGAATTGCAGCATGGCCATCCCCCCTGGGGGTGATTTCTCGCTTTCGATCTCTCTGTCTCTCTCTTTCTGGCAAGCGCACATGCCCTATAGCAAAAACCTCTCTCTCAAAAAAAAAAAAAAAAAAAAAAATCCTTCTAGCCTCTCCCTGTGTCCCCTCCCCAGCACTGGTCCCTCCCTACTGCACCCACACCAGGCCCAGCTTCCTTTCTGGTTCTAGTTATCATCCCCCACTGGTCCCCCAGGCCCAACCTCCCAAGTGACCCCCCACTCTCCCGCCCCACCCTGCAGCAGCTGTCCCCGCCGGGAGCCCGGGCTGCCTCACGGCTGGCAAGTCCGCAGAGCACCAGCCTGAAGGGCATGAGCACGTAGCACAGGTAGTAGGCCTGTGGGACGACCCTCATGCAGCTGTCCTTGGCGTCGTCGAACACGCGCGCGCACTTGGAGTACGGGCTGCCGAGCTCCGCGTTGCACACGTCACCGATGTGCAGGAGCCAGTACCACACGTTCCGGAGGGCCCTGGCTGGGGACAGCGGTGGGGCTGGCACCGGGTCGGATGCTGCGGCCTCTTCTCAGGGGTTGAGGAAGACTCCACAGGGCCCAGAGCCGGAGAGGCCTGCAGCCAGGAGCTGGCTGAGCTGGATCCCGTGGGTACCTGTCAGCACCCAGGGTGGCCAAAGAGGCCTGGAAGGGGTGAGGAGACTGGGTAGTTTTGACCCCAAAGCCATTACATGAATGTGCTTACCTATATGCTTCACACCATCCATGACTGACCGGAAGAACTTGCGGACCCGGTCTGCCACCTCCTTGGCCTTCTGGGCAAGAGCTTTAATCTTGCTCAGGGCACCTGGGGGGCAGGGCAGGGGAACCGTGGGGCCTTCTCTTCCAGGAGCTGGTTCTCGCCATCGCCCCCAGGTAGGGAGTGGGGACCCGGATGCTTGGGTCTGGGAGGTAGTTAGTGGAGGAGCCAGAGAGCGAGAACCAGGGTGTCCAGCTGGGCCACGAGGCCCCTCCCAGGGCCAGGTCTTTGCCGTCAGGACACGGTACCTGCAGAGAGGCATGAAGCCAGAGGACGCCCAGTATTCAGGATAAGGAGACCGTGGGGGCCGACCGGGCAGTGGGGCGGAGGGGCTTACTGACGAGGGGCTGTTTGGCCCTCTCCAGCACCGCCGCCGTCTGGTTCAGGGCCAGCTCTGCCCCGCAGGCTACGGCCTCGCTGGCCCGGGTGAAGTTGCGCAGAGTGTTGGCACAAGGCCCTTGTAGCACCAGCCCGAAGGCGGCCACCAACAGCAGCGTCCGGCCCTGCTCTGGAGGGGATGGCGCCATCAGAACCAGGACCCCAGCCCGGACAGAGTACTTCCCTCCCCACCCCCTCCCAGGACCCTCCTGCCCCAGCCCTGCCCTGGCCCTGCGCCCTCCCCAGGGTGCCAGGCTCACTGGAGAAGGCCTGGGGCAGCAGCAGGAAGACAGAGACGCGGACCTGGCGGGAGAACCCCATGCCCAGGCTAAGGCAGGCCGCCAGAGTGAGGGTGGTCACCAGGCAGCCCCAGGGGCTGTGCCCTTCCACCAGCAGCTCCAGGAGCCCATAGGCCGTGGCCAGCACTAAGCCCAGGGAGAAGCCCCCCACGCTGCGGACCACGGCCCGCGCCATGCTGGGCTCCTCATCCAGCGAGGGACGCACAGCGCTGCCCGTGACCTGGGACATGGTGGCTGAGAACAAATGTCCGCCTGTCTCCAGGAGACGCCTGCCAGCTTCCGCAGCCCCAGAATCTCGCACCAGGTTCTGAGGTTCCGGACGCTGCCACTGGACATATCGTGCAATCCCTTACCCAGCTTCCAGGACTGGCGAGGGGAGAGGTAGGTCTCTAATCTCTTTCCCAGCATGTCAGAGCAGAGGGATTAAAAGACACAGACTGGGGGCCAGCAGGTGGTGTGCTGGTTCCTGGCGCTGGACTCCCACATGGCTGACCGCAATTCGAGACCCGGACCTGGCAGCTTGCTTTCTCACTTTCCATCTCTCTCTCTTCCCTCCCAATCGGATCAAATTAAAATAAAATAAATAAAGTTAAATAAAACAATTCATTTTAAAAAAGACATAGATCGGAGGGCCAGGAGGTGGCACGGTAGTTAAGGCACTATATTCTCACATGAGATTGTGATCGGTGATTGTGGATCGAGTCCTGAATCTGGCGGCTTGAAACACACCAGGTCTGTGTGCATGCGGCCCAAAATCCCAAAAGGAGAATGGAGGAGAAGGGATTGCAGTGTGGCCATCCCTCTGCGATCCCTTCTCTCTTTCCCTCTCTCTGTCTCCAATGAGCACACGTGCCCTATGATAAAAACCTTAAAAAAAAAAAAACAAAAAAGGACTCAGATCAGCACAAGCTGCCAGCAGCAGAGACGGGCAGCCCCTCCTTTCTCTCACAAGGCCCTCACGTCCAAGGGAATCCTTGAGGAGCCAGCCGGGACACGAGGGGTTCCCCAGAACAGACTATGGACCTTAACCGTCTTTGGAGTGGAGCACATGGGCAGAGGAAACCACCCCATTCCAGTGAGTCAGCCGTCAGCGCCCGCCCCTCCCGGCAGCCTCCACCCCTCCGCTGTCTCAGCCATCGCTCCGCCAGAGCCCCCTGCCCTCTTTTCCCATCTTGGGATCCTCCAGCCTCCACCCCTTCTTCCAGCGCAGCCCTGTCCTCCTCTTTCCTTCACACCTGTCCTATTTCCTCAGGGCCCTTCACCCTCCCCCAGGATCCCCGAGGTCTCTGCCACTTTTCTCCAGGGTCCCCGGCCCCTATGTCACTGCAAGCCCCTTTCTGAGTCACACCCAGCCAGGAGAGTGGGCTATTGAGCAACTGGCCCTCCTCACAGCGGTGCAGCGGCTCCTGAGCTGGGGGCTGCCGGCCTCCTGGAGCCGGTTCCTGTGGCGCCAGCCTGGCGAGTTTCCTGTCACCGCATTCCTGCTGGGGGCAGGCGCTGGGGGGCTCCTGGCCATAGGTGAGTGTGGGAGCAGAGGGCAGCGGCTGGACGAACGCAGGACCTCGCCTCTGACCTGGGGCCTGACCTGTGCCTGTAGGTCTTTTTCAGCTGCTGGTGAACCCCATGAATATCTGTGAAGAGCAGAAGGTGGTAACGCTGTACGGCGTGGTGGGTGAGTGCTGGACAAAGGCCGGGACACGCCCAAGGCCTGGGCACGCCGCGGGTCTGGGCCCTGGAACAAGCCTGAGCTTTTCTCTTCTGCACCCACACCCCTGGGTGCCACTTCCTGGGGGGAGGGCCAGAGGGGCAAACCTAAGTCTAAGAAAGAAGACACAGTCCTCAACCTCTAGGAAGCTCCTGAATCTAAGGGACTACCCGTTGCTCACATGATGTAGTCCAAACCTCGTGATATCTGGGCCGGCTTCATGGCCTGGTGGCTAAGGCAGCTGCAACCCACGTGGCGAACAGTGCAGTTCAAGTCCGGGACCCAGCAGCTTGAGAAACACGGGGTACATGCATGCCCCACATGCGAAAACAGAGAGAGACAGAGAAGGGGTTGTGGCGTGACCATTCTTATGGGGCGGGGTCTTTCCCCTCCCTCCCTCTCTGTCTTTCTGGCAAGTGCACATGCCTCTAGGGTAGAACAGAACAAACCCTGTGATTTTCCATAACCTTCATCTCTCCTGACCTCTCTGCTCTTCCTGAGAAATTCTCTTCATTCATTCATGCATTCATTCAGCACTTTTTTTTTTTTTTTTTTTTGTGAGAGATTCTTGCTGTAGGGCGTATGTGTTTGCCAGAGAGACAGGGAAAGACAGAGAGACAGAAAGTGAGAAATCACCCCCTGGGGGGGCAGCCACGCCACAATCTCTTCTCCATTTTCCTCTCGGGATTTTGGGCCCGCACACACACACTCCTGGTGAGGTTTCAAGCCAACGGATCCAGGACTCAAACCACAGTCAACCACGTGGAGTCCAGTGATGTAACCATTATGCCGTCTGCTGATCCCATCATTTAGCACGTTTTTCTCATTTAAAAAATTATTTATTTTATTTTATTTAGTATCATTTTAATTTTTCATTTTTAAAGAGTTATTTTTATTTAATATTTATTTATTTATTTTTAATCTGACCAGAGAGGGACAGAGTAAGAGACAGAGAGAGGGAGAGTGGAAAAGCAAGCCGTCAGTCCAGGACTCGAACTGCGATTGGCTATGTGGGAGTCCAGTGCCCTTAACCACTATGTCATCACCCATTGGCCCCTCTTTTTAAGAGAGATTTTTGCTATAGGGCATATGCACTTGCCAGAAAGACAAAGAGAGACAGAAAGACAGAAAGTGAGAAATCACTCCCCCTCTCCTCCATTCTTCTCTCAGGATTTCGGGCAGGCACGCACACGCACCCGGCGTGAGTTTTAAGCCATCAAGTCCAGGACCTGATGACTACATGGGAGTTCAGCAATGTAACCCTTATGCCATCTGCTGACTCCATCATTCAGCACTTTTAAAAATAATTATTTATTTAATTTTATTTATGATCATCATTATTATTTTTAATTTGACCAGAGAGAGATAGAGCGGGCAAATAAGAAAGCATGCCATCAGGATTGGGACTTGAGCCGCAGTCAACCATGTGGGGATCCAGCACCCCAACCACCATGCCACCTGCCAGCCCCTCAGCATTTTTTATTTAGTTACTAATTTTTAGGTTTTTGCCATAGGGTGCATGTGCTTGCCTGAGAGAAACAGAGACAGACAGTGAGAAGGAAAGTGAGAAATGACCCCTCGGGGGATGGCCATGCTGCAATCCCTTCTCCTTCATTTTCCTTTCGGGATTTTGGGTATGCATGCACATGTGCCCAGTGTGATTTTCAAGCCACCAGGTCCGGGACTCAAACTGAGGTCTGCCATGTGGGAGTCCAGCACCTTTTTTTTTTTTTTTTTTTAGAATTACTTTATTTATTTATTTGATGAGAGAAATAGAGAGAGAAGAGAGAGGGAAAGTGAGAAAGCAAGCCTCCAGGTCCAAGACTTGAACCATGGTCGAACATGTAGGAGTTCAGTGCCCTTCACCGCCAAGCCACCAGCTGGCCCTGGGAGTCCAGCACCTTAACTCTCATGACACCTGCTGGCCCCTCATTCAGCACTTATTGACCATCTGCTGAGGATTTAGCAGTGAACAGGGTTGAAAAGTATCTGGCTCCTGAGTGGAGAGTTAAGCAATCAATGAACAGTAAATAATTAAGAACATCTCTGATGGGGACAAGTGAGATGATCAAAGATAACAGGGAAGTGTGGTAGCAGGGGCTAGAGAACTCACCCTAGCTTGAGTAGTCAAGGAAGGCTTCTCAAGGTGAGAGACGGGACCAGCAGTTGGTGTAATGGCTGTGTCGCTGGACTCCCATGTAGTCAACTGTGGTCCAAGTCCTGGGCCCAGTGGCTTAAACTCATGCCGGGTGTGTGTGCAAGTATGCCCAAGATCCCACAAGGAGAATGAAGGAGAGGGGATCGAGGTGTGGCCATCCCTTCTGGGGGATGATTTCTCACTTTCTGTCTCTCTGGCGAGTGCATGCACCCTATAGCCAAAAACCTCTCCAAAAAAAGGTGAGAGGCTAGGGGGGCCTCTCAAGAGGTATTGGGCTGGGGGCCAGCAGGTGGCATAGTGGTTAAGGCAATGGACTCCCACATAGTCGATTGTGGTTCAAGTTGATTGTGGTTCAAGCTGATTGTGGTTCAAGCCCCAGATCTGGCAACTTGAAAATCACACCCGGCATGGCATGTGTGTGAGTATGTGTGTGTGTGTACCCAAAGTCCCAAGAGGAGAATAGAGAAGGGGTTCCGGCATGGCCATCCCCTGTGGGGATAATTTCTTACTTTCCCTCTGTCTCTCTGGGGCGAGTGTACATATCCTACAACAAAAAGAAGAGGTATTGGGCTACAAGAGCAGTAAATCCACCAAAAAGTGTTTTAACCATAGAGATAGTTCATTACCTCACACACAAAAAGGTAAGGTGGTTTGGGAGTTTGGACAATTCAGTAGTTCAGTAACCCCACTAAAGACCCAGGTTTCTTCCATCTTTTCTCTCTGTCACAAAATGGTTGCAGCAGCTCCAGACATCACATGTTCATACAATGTCAAAGACCAGAAAAGAATGGAAGTAGCATCCTCTACTCATGTCCTTTGTTAGGAGCAAAAAAACTTTCCCTGTAAACCTCTCTCACATCTGTTTGGTCAGAACTGCAACATATACACTTTCCTGAACCTATCTCAGGCAAAGAGGATGGGATTAGCATTGTCACCTGCTCATTGAATGAATCCTGTTGGATACCGACAGGAAACTTTCTCTGGCCGCTGTATTTAAACATGTCTCCCATCGATGACCTCTCACACAGACCGTTAGCGTTCTGGTTATTTTCCTCTGGAGGACCTAGTCCTGCTTTAATAATTGTGACTTAGTTTTTTGTTTGTTTGTTTGTTTGTTTTTTTAAAGAATTATTTTATTTAACTTTGTTTATTTATTTACTTATTTTAGTTTGTCCAGAGAGGGGATGGGAGGGTTGTGAGGGGTGAGAAAGCAAGCTGCCAGGTCCGATACTTGAACCGTGGTCGGCCATGTGGGCGTCCAGCACCCTTAACCACCACACCACCTTCTGGCCCCCAATAATTGTGACTTAGTTTTAAAGGTTAAGAAGTCCAGTTCAGAGGACCAGCAGGTGGCGTGGTGGTTAAGGCACTGAATACTCCCATATGGGCGACCACGGTTCGAGTCCTGGACCTGGTAACTTGCTCTCTCACTTTCCCTCCATCTCTCTCTCTGTCTCTCTCTGGTCAAATTAAAATAAATAAATGAATAAATTAAATTAAATTTAAAAAAGAAGTCCAGTTCACTCTGCATCAGAATTCAACCTCGAATCCATTCTCGAGTATCTTCCCCGTCCTGGCCCCCCAGCTCAGGCCTGACCCCGGGCACAGGTCCTGCCGTGGAGAAGGGGACTTGCCCTACTCGTTTACTTTTTTCTCCATTTCCTTCCCTTTCTGATGTCAGAAAGGGGATTAGAAGAATTAGAGGAAAAAGGACAAAAGTCTTAGGTCACCGCTGCTGTTGTAATTCACTGCCGGTGCCGTCTGTGCGACAGGCACTCAGACCCTGGCTGTCTCCAGGGGCCCCTTATGGCCGCTTCAGGGGCTCTGTGTGGACCCCGACCTGCCCGCTTCCTGCCCAGGCGGTTCCGTGTGGCTAGCTTCCAGTGAAGCCCCTCAGCTCCTGCAGGCTGCTCAGCCTCTGGCTCTGGGCTCCCTTCCCAGGCTGCCCTCTTGGCTGGGAACCTCACGATGGCTCAAAGCCTGCTGCCCCCCGAAATCTCCACTTACCCCAGGGGAAATGCCTACATCTTAATCCTGCCAAACCGAGAAAGCAGGGCACCTTGCAGGCTCCCTCCCAGCTCCCACCCAGCTGAGCAGTTTCCCTCCACGGTTGGTCGGTCGTTGCAGTCAGTCAGGGAGAGGCTGCGAGCTCTCCCCTGCCCCCCCCCCCCCCCCCCCGCCCGGTGCTCTGGTGGCAGCCCTGGCCTAGTGGCTCCCAGGAGCTGTGGCTCAGCAGGGCTCCAGCTGGGAGGCATGAGGCAGGGTCCCCTAACAGGGCTCCAGCTCCTGAATGTTCCTAGGCTCCTGGACTCTCACCCGACACACAACATGCGACACCCATTCTGTCCAGACCCTTCCTCGGCCACCTGCCCCAGCATTTCTCTTCATTTCCAGAATACTCACATTTCTGGTCTCTGTTTTATTTTTGTTTATCTATTTATTTATTTATTTATTATTATTTTTTTTTAGAGAGATTTTTGCTATAGGGCACGTGCGCTCACCATAAAGACAGAGACAGTCAGAAACCCACACTGCAATCCCTTCTCCATTCTCCGCCCGAGATCTTGGGCACACATGTACACGTGCCCAGTGTGAGTTTTAAGCCACCAGGTCTGGGACTCAAACCGTGGTCGACATGATGGGAATCCAGTGAAGTAACCATTACGCCACCTACTAGTCCCTTGTTTTTATTTTAATTTTTGCTACAGGGCCTGTTGGCTCACTGGAGATAAACAAGAGACACAGAGAGAGCGGGAAAATGAGAAAGCATCCCCAGAGGGATGGCCATGCCACAGTCCCTTCTCCAGTCGCTCTCTGGATTTTGGGCATGCACACACGAAACACAGTTGGTGTGTTTTTTTTTTGTTTTGTTTTGTTTTGTTTTGGAGAGGTTTTTGCTATAGGGCGCGTGTGCTCGCCAGACAGAGAGACAGAGAGACAGAAAGCGAGAAATCACCCCCCTACGGGGGATGGCCACGCTGCAATCCCTTCTCCTCCGTTCTCCTCTCGGGATCTTGGGCACACATGCACACGCGTGTGAGTTTTTTAAGCCACTGGGTCCGGGACGCGAACCGCAGTCAACTACATGGGAGTCCGGCGACATAGCCATTACACCAGCCACAGCTGGTGTGTTTTTCAAGCCGGCAGGTCCAGGACTTGAACCACACAGTTGGTCGTGTGGGATCCAGCTCTTTAATCACCACGCCATTGGATGGCCCTCTACTTCTTTTTTAAGTGTCTTGATAGTTATTTCTTCCATGAGAGAGAGAGACAGAGACAAAAAGATAGACAAGTACTCCCAACACGGCCTCCACACCACGACCCACCTCTCAGCGCAGCCGGCCTGGTGAGGAGCACACGCACACACCCCTGTGTGCTCAGAGAGGTCTGACACACAAACCCGGGGCCTTTCCCACATGCTCCGGCGTGTGCCAACGCCGGCCCCGTGGCCTCTCAGACTGGTTAGGTAGAAGGGTGAGACTCGTTTTGCTCTTTCAGTAAGCCCAAAGCAGCACCTGCAGCTCCATGGCGTCTCGCAGGCGTGTAGGACAGCTGCTTGTCAACTCCTGTTCTCAGCTCGAGTCTTCACCCAGAAGGCCAAGACCACAGCACACGTCCCTGTCAATGTCCTATTGTCCCACGATTGGTTCAGACAGATCCAGATTTACACCCCAGGGGCCAGGGCAGGGCCAGGCTCCCGCCCTCGAACAAAACCCAAGTTGTGTTAGCAAGGAGGAGGGCAGGAAAGAAATGCCAGGCGGCACCAAGCGGGCTTGCCACAGACCTGTATGACGGGGCGAAGCCAGCCGGGAGGAGCCGGGGGACGGCCAGGGCAGAGCCCTGAGAGGAGGAACCAGCTTGGCGTGGGTAAGGGATGGCAACGAGGTCCGTGTGGGCGACTGTGGTGGCAAAGGGCAGGGGACACAAGCTCCCTTCAGAAGGCAGGCGGGGCCAGGTCACAGGTCTGTGGACCACGCTGAAGGAGTTTGGAGTTGATTCCAAGTGTGGCAGGAAGTCATTGAATGGTCTGCAGCAGGGAAAGGACACGGTTCGACTTAAACTTTTGCAAGATTGCTCTGGCTGGGAACCAGCAGTTGGCGTAATGGCTACGTCGCGGGACTCCCATGTAGTCGACCGCAGTTCGAGTCCCAGACCCGGTGGCTTAAATTTATGCCAGGCGCATGTGCGTGCGTGCCCAAGATCCCGAGAGGAGAATGGAGAAGGGATTGCGGTGTGACCATCCCCCCTGGGGGGTGATTTCTCACTTTCTGTCTCTCTCTGTCTTTCTGGACTCTCTCTGTCTTTCTGGAGAGCGCATGCGCCCTATAGCAAAAACCTCTCAAAAAAAAAAAAAAAAAAAAAAAAAAAAAAAAAAAAAAAAAAAAAAAAAGATTGCTCTGGCCTCCCTGTGAGAGCTGCAGGACAAAGTAACAAGGCAGGAAGCAGGGGACTCATCAGAAGGCGGCAGCCCAGGAGGAGTGATGGGGATGCTCAAGGATGGTGGGGATGGAGGCGGCAGGACTTTGCTGACTGCGGGACAAACACTCCATCAGCACAGCCCTCCAGCTCCCCAGCCAGCCCTGCCATCCCTGTGGCCTGGAATGCCATCTGCACCTCCCAACAACACTTACTCATCTCCCAGGCCCAGCTGACACATCAGCGCCTTTGTCCAGCCTTCGTGGCCCCACCCCTCCCTGCAGGAATACCCACGCCCTCCTTGGCTCCCACGGCCCTCCATCACTCCTCCCTGTGCGCTGAGCACATCGCGTTTCTGTCGTTTGTTTACTCGTCTGTCTCTCTCCCTGGATTATGAGCTTCGGAGAGCTCACTGTCTCCTTGCAGAGACCACAGGGAGACACGTCGAAACTGCTTAAACAGACCAGGCGGACCCAGGAGGGGCAGCGAGGGTGAGCGCTGCCCTGCCGGGTCAGGGCTCAGGGAACAGCAGGCGGGTCCTGACCCCTCTTCTGATACTCTGAGCTCAGCAGTTTCTCTTGCGCTGTCTGCTTGCCTGGCACCTGGGGAGGTGTGAGCCCAGTCTGCAGAGGGGACATGTTGGCTCCGCCCCTGACACGCACACGCACACGCACACACATACCCACACCACAGTCAGCCACTGAGCAGGCCTGGTCGGTCTCTGCGGTCTCTTCTGCCCTTCCATAGCCCACACGGGCGAGCTCTGTAAATGGCGGTGGGATGAATGGATGCGTAGCCCAGAGGTTCTGCCAGAGTTGGCCTGAACGGGAACAAGGCCAGGACGGTGGGGGTGGAGGCAGGTGGGCGCTCTGGGGAACCTGATAAGTGTGGCAGCCTCTTGACGCACCTCACGACTTCCTGGGTCTCCTGACAGGTCTGGGGGCCGTGGGCTGGGGGACGTCCCCTCACATCCGCTGTGCCAGCCTCCTGCTAGTACCCAAGATGCTGGGCAAAGAGGGCCGGCTCTTCGTCCTGGGCTACGCCTTGGCTGCCATCTACGAGGGTGAGTGTGTGGCCCTGGGTGCAGGGACCCCAGCTGGGCTCGACATGGGAGAGGAGGTGGCAGTCTAACCCAGCTGCTCTGACCCACCCTGTGTCCCTCCGAGAGCCCCTCCCCACCTCTGGGCCTCAGTTTACACAGGCGAGAACACCGAGGACTGCCCCCAGCGACCTCTCCAGGCTTCGCAGTCCCTGTTGAAGATGATCACTGTGTGCAGAGGAGTGGGCTGGCTGGGAGGAAGTGCTGGCTCTCCAGGGAGGTGACCCACCTACGTCTCCTCTTCCAGGGCCAGTGGCCAATCTGCGACACAACCTCAATGAAGTGGTGGCCTCGCTTGGCTGCACTGTGGAGCTGCAGATCAACAACACCCGGGCGGCCTGGCGCGTCTCCACAGCCCCCTTGGTGGCAGTGTTCAAGGACCTGCTGGTCAGGACCCTGCGCAGGGACGGCCTGGGACTTCCTGGGAGTGGAGTGGCTGAGCTGGGCGCTGTGGCCTTGAACTGGCAACTTCCCAGTGAGAACACTGGCGGCCTGTTTTGCAGAACTGTCCTCAAGCATTGCAGAATGTGCCCTGGTCCCAGGGCGCCAAGTGTCAGGAGTCCCCCACCCTCACGCCAGCCATTGGGACATGCCCCACACACATTTCCAAATATCCGAGTGGGTGGTGCTCTCGGCAGCCGGGCTACTAATAGCATGTCAGGAAACTGGGGGCCTCTGGGAGCGCTGACGACCAGGGGATTAGGGAACTGGGTACTGTAGGACTGGAGATTGGGGGTCTGAGAGAATGGAAGAGTTAGGGAGATTGGGGCTGAGGGGTTTGGGAGCTGGGGACATTCAGATGACATCATCTGAGAGACTAGTGATGAGGAGTGAAGGCCAAGGACCATTGACTAGTAAGAACCTGGGGTGGGGGCAGCAGTTGGTGCGGTGGGGCTGAGGTGCTGAACTCGCACGTGACTGACTGCAGTTGGAGTCCTAGACCTGGTGGTTTTCTTCCTCTCTCTGGTGAGCTCACATGCCCTGTAGCAATTGTTTTTTAATTTTTAATTAATTTTTCTTAAAAAAATAAAAACAGACTGGGGCCGGCAGGTGGCATGATGGCTAAAGGTGCTGGATTCCCACATGGCTGACCATGGTTCGAGTCCTGGACCCGGCGGCTTGCTTTTTCTCTCTCTCCCTCTGTCCCTCTCTGATCAAATTGAAATAAACAAAATAATAAATAAAATTAAAAATAAAATAATTCTTTTTTTAAAAAAAGACACAAACAGGAAGAAAAAAATTAACTTTAAAGAATAAATAAATAAATAAATAAAAACAGACAGAGACAGAGAGACAGAAAGCGAGAAATCACCCCCCAGGGGGGATGGCCACACCGCAATCCCTACTCCTCCATTCTCCTCTCGGGATCTTGGGCACACACACACATATGCCCGGTGTGAATTTAAGCCACCGGTTTGGGACTTGAACTGCGGTCGACTACATGGGAGTCGAGCGACATAGCCATTATGCCAACTGCTAGTCCCCATAACAAAAATTTTTTAAAAAGAATTCTTTTAGGGACCCCGACCCAGTGGCTTAAACTCACGCAGGGCACATGTGTGTGTGTGTGCCCAAGATCCCAAGAGGAGAATGGAGGAGAAGGGATTGCGGCCTGGCCATCCCCCTCGGGGGGGGGGGGGTGATTTTTTGCTTTCTGTCTCTCTCTCTTTCTGACGAGCGCATGCACCCTATAGTCAAAACAAAACAAAACAAAACACCTCTTCAAAAAATAATAAACTAATAACAATAAATAAATAAATAGATCTTTAAAAAAACTTATGAATAGAAGGATCTGGGATGGAAGGCCTGAGAAAGCGCTGGGAACCTGGGCGTAAGCAGAGTGGAGAAGTGGAGTGTTAGGCCAGGCCCATGGGGGTCAGGATGTGGGGCAAGGGAAGCCCCCCATCCCTCACCTCTTTCTTCACTCCCCCTCCAATCCCAGAGCAGCAAAGAATCCTTGAAAGCAGAGACTCAGAACATCTCCGCCTCCTTTGAAGATCTGGATGCCCAGGTGAACAGTGAGGTTGGCTACACACCGGAGGACACCAGGGACCCGGAGGCAGCCCAAGGCGTCGAAAGCCGCAGAGCCGCAGCCTCCAGACTCCACCTCTCCACACAGAAGATGTACGAGCTGAAGACCAAGCTGCGTTGCTCCTGTGAGGGGTGTCCCTGAGCGGGGTGTGGCGGGGCAGGCCGCAGACTGAGGTTCCAGGGCAGGGCGTGGCAGCCTCAGACAGCCCTGCTCCTCTGGGCAGACGTGGTGAGCCAGGCCATCCTCAGCTGTCGCCGCTGGTTTGACCGGAAGCACGATCGGTGCATGCAACGCGTCTGGGTCCCGCTGCTCAGCCACCTGCTCTGCCTGCCCATGAAGTTCAAGTTCTTCTGTGACATTGCCAAGGGTCAGCACAGTGATGGGAGGGTGCAGCGGGCCCAGGCCTAGGAAGCTGAGTCTTTGGGGACCACCGGAAGGTTTGGGGCAGGAACATGGTCAGGCGGGGAGCATCTGGGCTCAGAGAACACAGCAGCTTCCAGCCCAGCCTGTCTCCTAACAGGCTTTGTGACTCAGAGTGAGTGACAGCAGAGCTCTGAGCGTCACCATCATCTGAGAGGTGGACACGATAATAGAATTTATCCCATCAGGGGTTTGCAAGGACCTTGGGGGATAATGCATGTGAAGCAGGATACAGCTGGCACACAGAGGAACTGCTTTATAAATGTCAGCGATTGTTATCTGTATTTGTTATGGTTACAGATGGGGAAAGAAGAGGGGAGATTGCGGCCCAGCCCCTGTGGTGCTGTTGGTAGCATGCTGGACTGGGAGCTGGAAGCCGCTTGCTGACCATGGTTTGAGTTCCCTGGACTGGGTGGTCTGAAAACACGTGGGCTGTGTTATACAATGACCAAGATCCTGATGAGCTGTAGGAAAGAAGGAGAGGATTGAAGCATGACCAAGCCCTGCGGAGGGCTCCCCCACACAAGTAATCTAGCATGAATAAAAATTTAAATTAAATTTAAAAAAGGGAGAAAGCAGGCCTTGTTCCTGAGAAGAAGACTCATAGGGTCACGGCAGAGAGACACAGCAGGATGAGCAGGACTGTGGGGTCCTGAGGGAGGCAGGCAGGACGGCCAGGCCTAGGGCTGCAGGCCAGGCATGGGGGAGCCCTGACACAGCCCCACTGCCCCGCAGTGATGGACGCGTGGTGCCGTAATCGCATCCCGGTGGAAGGCAACTTCGGGCAGACCTACAACTCCGTCAACCAATCTATTCACGGCCTGGACGGGGAGTTCTCAGCCAATATTGACCTCAAGGTAGGAGGGGAGGCGAGCAGTGGATGGTTGGGGGCAGACGCGGTGGGGGCGGGGGGCGTTAGGGAATAAAGTAAGAAGAGAGACAAGCGAGAGGGCTCAGGGAAGAGGTGGCTGCACGCAGGAGGGGGACAGGGAAGGGAATGGTTAGTGCTGGGGCAGGGGGAGGGCAGTTATGCATGGACCTGGCCTGGGGACACAGTGGGCAGAGGGCGCGAGATGGCACCAGCAGACACAGGTGTGGGGGGCAGGACTGTGTCAAGGAAGGTGGGGAGCAGGAGAAAGCGACTCTCCTGGAAGTCTCGGGAGGACCCAGAGGACAGGAGCGGAGTGTTAGGGGGCTGGGGCCGGGGCCGGGGCTGGGGCTGAGCCCTCGGCACTTGTGTCCTCACCAGGAAGAAAAGCGGCCGGCAGTGCTGGGCCTCAACACGAGCTGGGAGCACGTGAGCACAGAGGTGCGGGACTACGTGCAACGGCAGGAGGCCCAGCTGGAGTGGGCCCTGGGGCTGCTGCACGTGCTGCTGTCCTGCACCTTCCTGCTGGTCCTGCACGCGTGAGCCATGGCCCTACCCACACCCCTTCCTGGGCCCAGACTGGTGGCCCTCCGGACATGAGCTATGGCCCTACCCCACACCCCTTCCCGGGCCCCAGACTGGAACCTGGCCCTGAAGGAGCCCAGCTCAGCTCTGAATCCTAATGTTGTTTTCTCTTAACTTTGCTCTTAAAAAAAAAAAAAAAAAAAAAAAAAAAAAAAAAATCATTTGGGACCAGTAGGTGGCATAGTGGTTAAGGCTCTGGACTCCCATGTGGTCTACCACAGTTCAAATCCTGGACCTGGTGGCTTGAAATTCATGCCAGGTGCATGTGTGTCCATGTGCAAAACCCCAAGAGGAGGGACTAGCAGTTAGTGTAATGGCTATGTCGCTGGACTCCCATGTAGTCGACCACGGTTCGAGTCCCAGACCCAGTGGCTTAAACTCACGCCAGGCACATGTGCATACTTGCCCAGGATCCCGAGAGGAGAATGGAGGAGGAAGGAGGGTGATTTCTTGCTTTCTGTCTCTCTGTCTTTCTGATGAGCGCATGCCCTATAGCAAAAACCTCTCAAAAACAAAACACACACACAAAAAAAAATCCCAAGAAGAGACTGGAGGAGAAGAGATTGTGGCATAGCCATCCTCCCAGGAGGTGATTTCTCACTTTCTGTCTCTCTGTCTCTCAGGCAAGTGCACACGCCCCATAGCAAAAATCTCTCTCAAAGAAAAAAAATGTATTTATTTCTTCCATGAGAGACACACAAGGAGAGAAACAGGGTCATGGAGACCAGGGTCCTCATGCCTCAATCCTCCCCCGTCTCAGCTGGTCCAGATCATGGGCGCACATACCCAGAGTGCCCAGGGAGGTCCTGGGGTGCAAACCCACAACCTAAAAAGGCCACTGTTGGGCCAGTGGATGGCGTAATGGTTAAGGTGCTGGATCCCACATGAATGATTCTGCTGTTCAAGTCCCAGACCCAGTGGCTTGAAAAACATTCCGGGAGTGTATGTGTGCCCAAAATCCCAGGAGGAGACTGGAGGAGAAGGGATTGTAGCATGGCCATTCACCCCCCAGGGGGGGAGGTGAGGGGTAATTCTCTTTCCCTCTCTCTCTGTCTCTATCAGAGACATTGGGCACACGCCCACTAGCAAAACTCTAAAAAAAAGAAAAAGAAAGAAGAAGGGCAGCTGTCTTTATTCATCTGCCTCCTTCCAGCCTTCATCCCAACGCCAACTTCTTTTACATTTAGCGTTGACTTTTGATTTTTCTTGCCCTTTATATTCCCCTTGGCTCTAACTTTGTACCATTTTTATCGTCCAATTTTGCTTTCATTCTCCCTTGCCTGCTGCGTTGGCAGCTACTTCCCCTCCTTTTAGAACAAAGTCCTCAACCCCACCCAGCACGGTGTCCAGCTGGTTGCCCTGGGCCTCCCTCCATTCTCCTTCCCCTGCTGACCTCTGAACCCTCTGCTTCCTACTCCCACCCCCAAATGTCTGGATGGGCAAGGGCTGGGCAAGAGAAGCCTCAGGGTCCCTGATCCACCTGCCCCTGCTGCTGGGCCTTGAATGACTGCAAGGGAGTGGTTATGTGCATCCCTAGGGCTGTTGGAGGACAAAGATGAAAGAGCCGTATTCCTGCTCTCAAGAAGCTCATGGTGGGAGAAAGGCCTGCAAGCCAGAGATGGCTCAAGGGCGATGCTAGGGACTGGCTCTTGGGACAGGTCGGGAGCTGGGCAGGTGTCCTGGATTCCCATAGCTGGGCTCTGATTAGCTGCAAATGGAGTGCCATGATCAAGGAAGGGAAGGGTGTTCTCTTGGGCAAGGATTCTGGTGTGTGCAGGGCACAGAGGGCAGAGGCTGGGGCAGAAGACCAGAACAGCCTGGAAAGCCCTGCAGGAAGTTGCTGAACTGGGTGGGGGGGGGGGGGGGGGGGGCGACGGAGGGGAGAGAGATAGGGCCAGACTAGGGGCAGGGAGACTGGTTCAGAGACTGAGGAGCCTGGCTAGGGTGGGGCGTGGCCGGAAGCCAGCCTGAGATGGAAGGAGGAAGGGAAAGGTGCAGAGGGCTCCGAGCCAGCGTGGGGAGGGAAGGAAGGAGGCACACAGTCAAAAGCCATTTCCAGGCTTTCAACCTGGGTGAGGTCACTGCTGAAGGGACAGAGCTGGTTGGGAGAGCAGGCCCAGTTCAGGAAGCCCAGGCGCTGTGGCAGCAAACGTTTCCACAAGGGGGCGCTCACAGTCTGTCTTTGCATTTCCATTTAAAAAGCCAAGATGTGGGTTTTTAGTGGCCTCAGAACTAAGAGCAGTGGAACTCGTGTTTCAGGCTTTATGAAGATTATTTAATGTACTTTTACACTTTTAAACACATTTTCAACAATGCACTTTTTTGTCTTAGAAAAATGAAGCATTATGTGGGACTTTGGGAGGTAAGTATGCACACTTGTTCACACACTCACTCTCTCACACACACAACGCTATTGTGCTCAGAGGTAGCCAAGGAGGGCCATGGGTGTGTCAGGGAGAAGGGAGATGGTTTGGGGTGGTTTTTGCCTGAGGCGACCTCCAGGAGATGTCCTGCAGGCAAAACAGAGAGGAAGGGACAACAGAAGGCAGGAGTCATGGTGGATTGGGTGACCCCTGCATCCTTGAGGGGTTTGATACCCATCTCGGCCTCAGCTTGATACCCATCCCGCAAGATGCACGCCTGCCCCTCCCTCCCACGCACTCGCTCCCTCCCTCCCTGGCTGCATGTTCTCCTCCGAGCCTGCCCGGCATCTCCCCTCCCGCACAGCAGCGTGTAGGCGGCTGTCTCTCGCTGCTCAGCTGGAAGGCAGGGGAGGGAGGTCTTGTTACCCACTGCCTAGCAGGGTGCCTAGGACATGCATGGGGCTCAAGGAGTGCTGGCTGGCCGGTCGTCGTGTGACTGGGCCACAAGGAAGACCCTGGTTGGGGCGGGTGAGAACCTGGAGGAGGAGAGGGAGACATCCCCGTCTGTCTGTCCACAGGTCCTTCTCCTACACGGACAGCTACAACCGGGACATCCGCTTCGACAACGTCTACATCGGCACCTACTTCCGCCAGATCGATGAACGTAGGAAGAAGCTGGTGAGTGGGTGCAGCCCTGCCCGAGGACCCCGCCGCCGAGTGTCTTGTGTAGGCCTGACACACTCAGGAGGGCAAAGGGGAAAGGGCAGAGGGTCCTCGGGGTTCCTAACCACGCGACCATTTCTTCCCAGGGCAAACGGACTCTGCTGCCACTCCGCAAAGCAGAAGAGAAAACCATCATCTTCCCCTGCAAGCCCGCCATCCAGGCCTCAGAGATGAGATATGTGGTGAGGACGGCACGGGGCGGGGCCCTGGACGCACCTCCGGGCACGAGCCCGAGGGTGGAGGCTGGGAGGCCAGGGTGCCCCTTGCCGGGCGGGCAGCGCTGCCATCTCCACCCCTGCTCTGTGGGCAGGTCAGGGAGCTCCTGGAGACGGTGCCGGTGCTGCTGCTGCTGCTGGTGCTGTGTGGGCTGGACTGGGCTCTCTTCTCCATCTTCGACACCATCCGCCACCACTCGTTTCTACAGTACTCCTTCCGCAGTGAGTCCGAGCCCAAGAGACCCCCCCCCAGGGAATCCCACCCCCGTGCAGCCCCACCCCGGTTCTTCCTCGGTGTCCTCCTTACCATCCTCTGGCTCCCTTTTCTGCAACTCGGCCCTTCTCAATCCTCCCCAGGGTCAAATTTCAGCCCTGCCACTGGGCAGCTGTCACAGGGGGCAGTATTCGCCCTTTGCCGGTTTCAACAGGGAGGGTTAGGAATGGGGCAGGTGGGAGCCAGCAGCTGGTGTGGTGGTTAAAGGCACTGGATTCCCACATGGCTGACAGTGGTTTGAGTCCTGGACCTGATGGCTTGCTTTCTTGCTTTCCCTTTCTCTCTCAGTCTGTCTCTCTCTGGTCAAATTAAAAACTTATAATAACTGGGAGCCAGCAGTTAGCGTAATGGCTATGTCGCTGGACTCCCACGTAGTCGACCGTGGTTCGCGTCCCGGACCTGGTGGCTTAAAACTCACGTTGGGCGTGTGTGCGTGCGTGCCCAAGATCCTGAGAGAATGGAGGAGAAGGGATTGCGGCGTGACCATCCCCCCCTGGGGGGTGATTTCTCGCTTTCTGTCTCTATGTCTCTCTCTGTCTGTCTGGCGAGTGCACGCGCCCTGTAGTGAAAAGCTCTCAAAAAAAAAAAAAAAAAAACTAATAATAACTGGGGCTGGCAGGTGGCATGGTGGTTAAAGGTGCTGGATTTCCACATGGCCGACTGATTTTGCTTCTTGCTCGCTCACTCTGTCCCTCTCTGGTCAAATTGAAATAAACAAATGAATAAATAATAAAGTTAAATAAAATAATTCTTTTAAAAAAACTAATAATAATAAATGGAATTAATTAAATAATTCTTAAAAAAAAAAAGTTTCAGGCAAGTGATGGCAAGGCCTGTACTGCTTTCTCACTTTCACTCTGTCTCTCTCACTCTGTCCTTCTCTGGTCAAATTGAAATAGACAAATGAATAAATAACAAAGTTAAATAAAATAATTCTTTTTTTTTTTTTTTTTGAGAGGTTTTTGCTATAAGGCGAGTGTGCTCGCCAGACAGACAGAGACAGAGAGACAGAAAGCGGCCCAGGACGTGAACCGCAGTCAACTACATGGGAGTCCAGTGACATAGCCATTACGCTAACTGCTGGTCCAATAAAATAATTCTTAAAAAAACTAATAATAACAAATGGAATTAATTAAATAAAGGTTTCAAGCAGGTGATGGCAAGGCCTGTACAGCTGAGAAGTCTTTTTTTTTTTAAGAGATTTTTGCAGGCCACCAGGTGGCATGGTGGTTAAGTGTGCTGGACTTCCACATGGCTGACCACGGTTCTAGTCCCCAGACCTGGTGGCTTGCTTTCTCTCTTTCTCTCTCTTTCTCTCCCTCACCATGTCCCTCTCTGGTCAATTAAAAGAAATAAAGTTAAGGGACCAGCAGTTAGCATAATGGCTATGTCACTGGACTCCCACATAGTCGACCGCGGTTCGAGTCCCAGAGCTGGTGCCTTAAATTCACGCCGGGCGCGTGTGATTTCTCGCTTTCTGTCTCTGTCTCTCTCCGTCTTTCTGGTGAGAGCATGTGCCCTATAGCAAAAACCTCTCAAAATAAATAAATAAAGTTAAATAAAATAATTCTTTTGATAAAAGATTTTTGCCATAGGGCACTCACTGGAAAGACAGAGAGACAAAACGTGAGCCATTGCCCTCCAGGAGAATGGCCACGCCACAATCCCTTCTCCTCCATCCTCCTCTTGGGATTTTGGGCATGCACGCACACACACCTGGCATGAGTTCTAAGCCACCAGATTTGGGACTCGAACCATAGTTGACTATGTGAGAGTCCAGTGATGTAATCATTATGCCATCTGCTGGTCCCAAGAAATATTTATTTTAAATTTTTATTTATTTATTATTATTATTTAATTTGCTATAGGGCACATGTACTTACCAGAGAGAGACTGAAAGAGAGAGAAGGAAAGTGAGAAAGTAAGCCGCCAGGTCCAGGAATCAAACCATGGTCAGCCATGTCCGGCACCTTAACAACCACACCATCTGCTGGTCCTGAGAAATATTTCTACGCCTTGACCCTCCCTCACTCCAGCCCACTTCCTGCCAGACTCCTATACCACCCCCTCCCTTACAGTCCCAGTCCATTAACTCCAACTCTTTCCTGGCCTCCCCACCCCTCATCCCTGCCTCAGGCAGTCATAAACTGGAGGTGAAGGTTGGAGGAGACTCCATGCTCGCCAGGCTTCTTCGGAAAACCATCGGGGCCCTGAACACCTCCTCGGAGACTGTGATGGAATCAAACAACATGCGTGAGTGGCGCCGAGAGAGCCTGGACCAGAGCACTGGGCGCTGGGCATGAGGGCAGAGGAGTCCCAGGCAGAGCTGGGGGGCTGGCTGTTGGGTGTGGAGAGATGGTTGGGGAAATCATAGCAGAGGTGGACGGGAGAAGGGGCGGATGAGGGCTCCGCTCAGAGGCGTCTGCAGTGCTTAGGCCAGAGGGTCTCCGCCCTCTGGAGCAGCGCTGTCCAGCAGCACTTTCTGAGCGCCTTGTGCACAAACTCCGGGGTCTAGTGGCTACAGTGTGGCCAGCCAGCGCTGCAGGGGAGGGGGAGGCAGGAGCAGGGCCGGGAATCAGAGCACTTCCCCTACGGTGCACTTCCCGCTGAGATGGGGAGTGCCACCCCGGTGCACTTCCCGCTGAGATGGGGAGTGCCACCCCGGTTGCCCTGAACAGACCCCTGACAGGCCGCTCCTCCACAGCCTGCCTGCCCCAGCCCATGGCCCTGGACGCCAAGGCCTACTGGAGGGCAGCACTACCGACTGGCCTGCTAGTGTGTCTCTGCCTGGCCCAAGCCTTCGGCTACCGACTCCGGAGGGTCATCGCTGCCTTCTACTTCCCCAAGGTGTGCCCTTCCCCAGATCTCTTTGTCCCCCCAACCCCAACATACCCAGCTGCACCCATCTCCTTACCACCCCATCCTCCACCTTCCTCCTCGGCACCCACCGTCACTACCTCTCCCTCCCTGCCCCCAGCGAGAGAAGAAGCGGGTGCTGTTCCTCTACAATGAGCTGCTGCGGAAGAGAGCAGCCTTCACCAGACTGCGGAGGGCCACCATTGTGAGGCGGGCACGGCAGCAGAGGGCTCCGGTAAGTCAGGCCTTCCCACTCCCACTGGCTCCCGGCTGGGTTCAAGAGCTCTGGGGAGGGGGCGTCTCCCTTCCGTCTCACTCCGCACCCACCAGGGTGGTCCCAGGCCTACTCTGGTTTAGTGAGCATGCTAAGGGCCCTAGTCACCCAGCTCCTGCACCCTGGATTCAGTCCAGCCTGAAACAGCAGGACGTCGGGAAGCAGGCAGAAAAAGGAACCCATGGATGCAGAATGTCAGACACGGGGGGGGGGGGGGGGGCAGGACAAAGACGGGATTCTGAGAGGGCTGTAGACCAGCTCAGTGCAGCTCAGAAGGGGGAGCAGGCAGGTGGGCTGGGGTCAGGAAGGCCTCCTGCAGGGGTACGAGGGATGTGAGCAGAGCAAAGTCAGAACTCGGTTCCAGTTCACACTCCCTCACTAAGCCGCGTGACCTCGGCTTTTACCTGGCCACCTTCTTTCTCCCTCTGAAGAATGAGGAGGCTGGACAGCCTGTAAGGCCTGCTCGCTAGGGAGCAGTGTTCGGATATGGGGTTCTGGAGACAGAGGGCCTGGCTTTGAATCCTGGCTCCTTCCCTCATCGGTACAAAAACTGTGGTCTGTGGTCTTCAGCACATTACTTAACTGCGTGCCCCGGCTGCCCTACCTGTAGGAGGGGTTACCGCACCTTCCGTTTGTTGTAGATGAGGTGAGCTTTACTCTCAGGACGCTGGCATGTAGCACATTCTAGATTTGTGTTTGTCGTCTGAGAGCCTGGGCAAGTGACCCCCTATCCAAGCATCAGTTTTCTCACCCGGAAAAATAGTATCTGCCTTGTGTCGTTACTGTTTGAATGGAGTTCACTTACTGTTCGTTAGTCCAGGACCTGACATTATATGTATTTTTCATTTTTTAAATAATTATTTTCTTTATTTTATTTATCATTATTATTATTTTTAATTTGACCAGAGCGAGATAGAGAGAGAGAGAGAGAAAGTGAGAAAGCAAGCTGCCAGGTCTGGGACTCAAACTGTGGTCAGTCATGTGGGAGTCCAGCACCCCTAACCACCATGCCACATGCTGGTCCCTATTTTTTAAATTTTATTCTGTTATTTTAAAAATTATTTTTTGTTTTTTGTTTTGTTTTTGGAGAGGTTTTCTCTATAAGGCGCGTGCGCTAGCCAGACAGACAAAGAGAGACATAGAGACAGAAAGCGAGAAATCACCCCCCAGGGGGGATGGTCACGCCGCAATCCCTTCTCCTCCATTCTCCTCTTGGGATCCTGGGCACGCACGCACACTCGCCCGGCGTGAGTTTTAAGCCACCAGGTCTGGGACACGAACCACGGTCGACTACGTGGGAGTCCAGCGACATAGCCATTACGCTAACTGCTGGTTCCCTTAAAAAATTATTTTTAAAGAATTGTTTTTATTTATTTATTTTAATTTGACCAGAGAGGGACAGAGCGAGAGTGAGCAAGAGGGAAAGTGAGAAAGCAAGCCACCAGGTCCGGGACTCAAACCACGGCTGGCCATGTGGGAGTCCAGTGTCCTTAACCACCACACTACCTGCCAGCCCTATTCTTTTTTTTTTTTTTTTTTTTTTAAGAGATTTTTGTCTTAGGGCACATGCAGTTGCCAGAAAGAGAAAGACAGTGAAAGGAAAAATGAGAAATCACCCCTCAGGAGGTATGACCACTCACAACCCCTTCTCCCCCACTCTCCTCCTGGGACCTTGGGCATGCACGTACACTCACCCAGCATGAGTTTCAAGCCACCAGGTCCAAGCCACCAGGGTTGCCTATGTGGGAGTCCAGAGACATAACCACTATGCCATCGGCTGGCCCGGGCCTGACATTATAAATATAATAATGAGCGGCAGCCTTCTTATTTAATCAGCTCTAACGAAGTTCATAAACTGAGACCATGTTTGCTTATTCTCCAATGTCTAGGTCCCCCTAGCCCCCATGACACATAACAAGGTCCGAATAAAAAAAAAACAGTGGGACCAGCAGGTGGCGTGGTGGTTAAGGTGCTGGACACTCCCACATGGCTGACTACGGTTCAAGTTCTGGACCTGGCGGCTTGCTTTCTCACTTTCTCTCTCTCTCTCCCTCTCTGTGTCACTCTCTCTGGTCAAATTAAAATAAAATAAATGAATAAATAAAATTAAATTAAAATAATTCTTTAAAAGAAAAACAGCAACCACAATGCACATGAAAATACTGAGATTCTGGGACCCAGCAGTTGGCATAATGGCTATGTCACTGGACTCCCATGTAGTTGACCGTGGTTTGAGTCCCGGACCCGGTGCCTTAAACTCACACCGGGCGCCTGTGCGTACATGCCCAAAATCCCAAAAGGAGAATGGAGGAGAAGGGATTATGGTGTGGCCATCCTCCCTGAAGGGTGATTTCTTGCTTTCTGTCTGTCTCTCTCTTTCTGTCGAGTGTACACGCCCTATAGCAAAAACCTCTCCAAAAAAAAAAGAAAAGAAAGAAAGAAAATATTGAGATTCCAGTATGTTCCAGGTCCTGGAGTAAACTGAACTTCAATGGATAGATGGAAATGTGAGGAACACTTATTCTAAGCTGAGGGAATAGAATATGTAAAGTCTCAGACTCCAAAAAGAATGCCAAGAACAGGGGCCAGCATGCGGCGATGTGGCTAAGGCACTGGACTCCCACATGGCTGACTGCAGTTTGAGTCCAGACCTGCTTGAAAATGACACCAGGCACATGTGCATGTGTGCCCAAAATCCCAAGAGGAGAATGGAGGAGAAGAGACTGTTGTGTGACCATCCTCAAGGGGGATCCCCTCTTACCGTCTGTCTCTGGTGGGCACACCTGCCCTTTGGCAACAACAGCCAAGTGCCAGGCCTAGTCTATGGAAGAACAGGCACCCGAAGAGAGTATTCAGGGAGGGGTAGAGTGGAGTGGCTAGAAAGGGATGGGATTATGGCGGGCTCTGAAAGCCAAGCCCAGGAGTTCTGCCTTTGTCCGGCAGGCAGCAGGGCCTCTGGAGTTTCCTGAGCAGAGTGACCTGACAGGTGCCTGCAACAATTTCTGGCAATGGAGTGGAGACAGGGTGTGGGTCCAGGGGAAGGGTGTATAACGAACTAGGCTTATGACGTAGAAGCCAGGTTTGAATGTGTTCTCTGTGGCTTTAGGGAAGTCACTTCGCCTTCATCACCCGTACAGTGGGGATGATGGTGATAGCCCACCTGCCCTACTCGCTCCTCATCCTCACTGTGAGAACGAAATACGATGATTGACAGGAAGCTGCAAGAGAGTTCACTGGCAGAGGGTCTAAAGCCTGCACCACTCTAGGACTCCTTTCCACAGCGCCCTCACCCTCCTGCGGTCTTGCCCACCTCAGCCTCCTCCAACGTGCGGGCAATGCCAGGCCCTATGACTTCAGACAAGCAGCCCTGCCCAGTTCCCCTCGCAACTCCTTTCCCCCACTCTCTACCCAACGGGCTCTAACCGCGCCCACCTTTCAACAGCGCCACCACCTGGTAGACACCCTGCATCGCCGCTGCCCGCTCCTGCGCCGCTGGCTGCGTCGGCGCTGCGTGGTGTGTCAGGCGCCCGAGACGTCGGAGTCCTACCTGTGCCCGACGCCCGACTGCGGGGCGGTGTACTGCCGCTCATGCTGGGACGACATGCGGCAGCGGTGCCCGGTCTGCACGCCGCGGGAGGAGCTCTCCTCCTCCGCCTTCAGTGACAGCAACGAGGACACTACCTACGCGGATTGAGGGAGCGCCCTGCTCCCTGTCCCGCCCCGTTCCTTCTGTTTAATAAAATGTCTTGTACACTCCCGCTGTTCCCCGCGTTTCGCAGAGGACTGGAGTGAGCCAGACAGTCGAGAGAGCTGGCCCATCTGATTCTCACAGGGCCGGGCCGCGAACGCGAAGCGAGAAGAGTAGGGAGGGGTCTGGACCCTGGGCCGGGTACAGGCGCAAAGCCCCAGCCGGTTGAACCGGCCTCCGCTCGCAGTCCGCACTACTGCGGGAAAGCGGCGGCGGCCCGGAGAGGCATGGGAGGGGCCAGCGCGTGGGCGGGGCTCCAGTTTCTGTAGGACCCGGCGCGCGGCGGGGGCGGGGGCCGGGGGCGGAGCCTGGCCCCCGGCTGGGTAGGAGGGGGCGGAGCCTGGCGGCGGTGCGGCGCTGCAGGGTGCTCCGAGCAGACCCCGCCGCCGCTGCTGCTCCGCGCGCGGCCCCGCACCTGCTGCCCTCGCCCGGCCCGGGGCGCCGCTGCCATGCGGCTGGCGCTGCTCTGGGCCCTAGGGCTCCTGGGCGCGGGCAGCCCTCTGCCCTCTCGGCCACTACCACATGTAGGTAAGTCCCCCGCCAGGCGTTAAGGGAGGGAACTGGAGGAGGTAGAGGGAAGTCGGGAAGTATTGGGGTACTGGGGCTGGCTGGAGACTCTGCTAGAGTCCGGCCAGAGCGCCTCCCGCCTAGCTTTGCTGTCCTGGGCCTTGGGCCGGGTGAC
Source organism: Tupaia tana (assembly GCA_026018925.1). NCBI lineage: Eukaryota > Metazoa > Chordata > Mammalia > Scandentia > Tupaiidae > Tupaia > Tupaia tana. The sequence goes on from JAKSZU010000004.1 coordinate 96,642,610, forward strand.
TTGGCGATGGAGTGGAGAGGGAAGGAGGGGGAATGCCCGCATCCCCTGCCCGGTCTCCCAGGACACTTTCAGGCTCAGGTACTAGCCACTGAGGGGTCTGCCCAGCTACCCTTCAGAATCCTGGAAAGGCAGTCGCTGCCCCCCACAACCGACGTCTCACTCCTCTGGGGCCTAGCTGACCGTTCCACCCAGTGCCGGGTGCCGAGTGGGACGGCTGGTAGGGTTTAGAGAAAAGGATTCTTTCTAGCCTCATCCCAGGCCTAGGCGGCAGGCTCCCCTCACCCTGGCGCTGTTGCCACCCGAAGCTTGGCTGAGCGGCAGCGGCCGGGAGGAGCCTGGAGAAGGGAGAATTGGCCAGGAAAGAGGCTGGGACACCAACTCCTCCTTGGAACTTTCACTTCCCGCTGCTGTCTTGGGCCGGGGGCCGAGAGGGCAGGCGGGGGTGGAGTGTCCGGAGGAGAGAGGGCCATTGTGGAGGGGGGCACTGGGGGAGGAAGCCGAGGCTGTGGGGAGCGGGTGTGCCTGACTGGGCACGGAGATGTTTAGGGAGGTGGGGGTGTTTGCACTGCTCACCCAGAAATGGGCGTTCCCAGCATCTCAGATGTGAGGGAAGGGGAGGGTGAGTGGGCACCCAGCCACAAGGCTTAGCTCAGTCCTGAGAGGGGGCGGGGGGGGGGTACTGGGAGGGAGTGGGAACAGGGGAGGGTCTCTTCTACAACCTGGGTTGTCTGGGGTGGAGAACAAGGAGGGGCAGCAGGCTGCTGGCTGAGCCGCTTTCTGTAGGGGTTTGTGGATGGGGGGGAGCCCCCTCCCTCAGTGTTCGCTTCTGAGTCCCAGTGCACTCTGCGGGAGCCCCGTGGGCACAGAAGGGCCCTAATGCGGGGTGGGTGGTCTAAGGACACCAGGCACCCCCAGCCCTGGTGCTGATTCCTTCTGCACTATCTTGGGGTACCCCGGGACCCTGCAGGTGGCACTGAGGAACAGCAAGTGAGGCCAGAGAGGGCCCTGAGTAGGTCCTCGGAGCCCCAGGTCCTTCAGGATGACCTCCCAGTTAACCTAGCAGAGGCACTTCAGGTGAGCTCCCTTCTCCCCTTCTCCCCTCCACCGAGTATACGGCCCCCCAGTGTCAGCATGAACAGGTGACTCAAGGCCAAAGCATGGCTGAGTGGGTGAGTGGACCTCACCGGTCCATCCCAAGGCTGCCTGCTGTCCCCACCATGCCCGGCACCTGGCTTCACTTACCTCCCTACCCCCCCCACCCCCCCACCTCCCCACCCACTCCACCCCCACCACACACAGCTGCTGGCCTGGCCCACCAACCCACCTACCTCCACTGGGGACATTCTGATGCCAGACGTGCTTCTTGGTCTCCTGTTGTGGGGTATTTGCAAAGGGTCAGGGCCTCACCAGTCCCCCCCCAACCCCATTCTAAAGCTGAGTCAGAGGAAGGGCTGAGGCCTGCACTGGGTCCTCCATGATGCTTCCTCTCTGGGCAGGAAGCCGAGAAGGGGCGGCTCAGATACCTTCCTTGACCTCCCCACACAACCCCCCAGAACAATGCCCCCAGCCAGGCAGGGCTTCCTGGCCCCTCCCTCGGGATCCCCCCACCAGTGATCTAATCGTCGGTGTGCTCCTGAGGGCCTGCGGTTTTCTGATTCGAGCGGGTGGGAGCTGTGGGCAGGACGAGGGAGGTGACGTGCCCTCCGGTGCCCACAGACCAGTCTGCCTGAGGTCCTGAGGATCAAACTGGAGCTGGATGGTGAGAGTCACGTCCTGGAGCTGCTACAGAACAGGTGAGAGTGGCAGTGGTAATGACAGTCACAGAGCGAGCAACTTCTGTGGCATGTGCTGTGTGCCAGCACCTAGCCACTAAGGGTGGCACTCACGGAACCCTCGTCACTACCCCATAAGGTAGTTACTGTTATGCAGTATTGTCTCATTTTATATATGAAGGAATCAAGGCACAGAGAGGTTGAATAACTTGCCCAAGGTCACACAGCTAGTAGATGGTAAAAACCTGAGGGGGGAGGTCAGCAGGTGGTTTAGTGGTTAAGGCGCTGGACTCCCACATGGTTCAAGTCCCAGGCCCAGAGGCTTGAAACTCAACTGGTCATGTGTGTGAGTTTGTGTTCAAAATCCTGAGAGAAGAATGAAGGAGGAGGGGTTGCAGCATGGCCACCCCTCAGGAGGTGATCTCTCTCTCTCTCTCTCTCTCTCTCTCTCTCTCTCTCTGTGTCTCTTCAGTTAGCACACATGCCCTATAGCAGAAATCTCTCAAAAAAAAAAAAAAAAAAAAAAGCCCACAGTGTTTACAGTGAATATATTTGCACCAACTGTGGTCTCCGCCTAGATTAAAAAAAAAAAAATCAGAACCCGGGTGGCCTGGCAGAGTCACTGTCCCAACCACTGTATTCTGCTGCCTCAGGGAAAAGTGGGAGACTGGAGTTTGCTGGCCCCAGTCTCCCCACTACCACCTCTGGGGCTCAGCTTGTCACCTGGTAGGTGGCACAGACACTGCCCTCCTTTTTCTTCGCCCCCTAGGGAGCTGGTCCCAGGCCGCCCAGCCCTGGTGTGGTACCAGCCTGATGGCACACGGGTGCTCAGTGAGGGCCACACTCTGGTGAGTCAGGCCCTCTTGTGCCCTGTTGTTTCAGGCTTGGGAGAGGGAGAGAGGGGGCAGCTGGAGGAGGGTGTGGGAAGCTTGGCATATCTTTACCAACAAGCTGGACTCCTGAGTCCAAACCTGGCCAACCCCGCCAGTGGGCACTCGTATTGTCTCCACGGTAGGAGAGCTGCTGCTACCAGGGAGGAGTGCGGGGCCACGCCGACTCCTGGGTCTCCCTCTGCACCTGCTCGGGGCTCAGGTACGGCGGTCGGACTCCATGACGGGGAGAGAGGAGATCCTAGCGTGTAGCTGGCTTCTCTCACTTCCTGTCTCTTTCCTCAGGGGCTTGGTGGTCCTGTCCCCAGAGAGAAGTTACACTGTGGAACTGGGTCCTGGGGACCTTCAGCAATCTCCCATTATTTCCCGGATCCAAGACCTCCTGCCAAGCCACACCTGTGCCCAGCGCTGGCATGCATCTGTGCCCACTCAGGCTCCACCTGAGCTGCCCCTACAGCAGCCCCACAGCAGCAGGGTGAGGAGGAATGGTGGGAGGCCTGGCTTTGCTTGTCTCGCGGGCTTGCCCCGGACCCTCAGCTCCTGTTTATGGTAACAACAGCTTCTGCTGAAGAAGCGATTTCCATGTGCCAGGCACTTGTCACTTACTGAGCCAGCAACCCTGGGAGGTAGGTGCTATCCATAGCTCTATTTTAAAATAAGCATGGGGCCAGCAGATGGCGTGGTGGTTGAGGTGCTGGGCTCCCACATGGTCAACTGCGATTCAAGTCCCAGACCTCAGTGCCTCGAAAATTATACCAGGCACATGTGTATGTGCGTGCCCAAAATCCCAAGAGGAGAATGGAGGAGAAGGGATTGCAGCATGGCCATCCTCCATGGAGGTGGTTTCTTACCACCACACCCCCTGCCATGTCTCTCAGGTGAGAGCATGAGTCCTCTGATGAAACTGAAAAAAAATAAATAAATAAGGAAACTGGCTCAGAAAGAGCAGGTGCCTTGCCCAAGGCCATACAAATAATAAATAGTATATTCAGATTCAGAAGCAGATATTTGACTCAAATGCCTCTCCCCCCATTTTTTAAAAAAGAATTATTTTATTTAACTTTATTTTTTAATTTTAATTGGACTAGACAGGGACAGAGTGAGAGGGAAAGTGAGAAAGCAAGCCACTAGGTCAGGGACTCGAACCACGGTTGGCCACATGGGAGTTCAGTGCCCTTAACCACCATGCCACCTACTGGCCCCACCCCTCCACTTCTTTTTTTTTTTTTTTTTTCTTTTTTTGGAGAGGTTTTTGCTATAGGGCGCGTGCGCTCGCCAGACAGACAGAGAGAGACAGAGAGATAGAAAGCAGGAAATCACCCCCCAGGGGGGATGGCCACGCCGCAATCCCTTCTCCTCCATTCTCCTCTCGGGATCTTGGGCACGCACGCACACGCGCCCGGCGTGAGTTTAAGCCGCCGGGTCCGGGACTCGAACTGCGGTCGACTACATGGGAGTCCAGCGACATAGCCATTACGCTAACTGCTGGTCCCATACCCCTCCACTTCTTATGAAACCATTTGCAGAGAGCTCTCACTTGGGCATAGAAAACCATGTACTTAACAGCCATGAAGCAATAGAAAGCCGATTTCCTCATTTATAAAACGGGGATGATGAAACCGCTTACTTGATAGGGTTGCTGTGAAGATGAAATGAATCAATATGTATGTAAAGTGCTTAGAACCTGCCTGGCACTTGGTAAGTATTTGACAGTACTGGCTGTTATTATGACTATTTTAATTTGGACAAAGCAGTGTTTGGATTCAGAAAAGCAGGGCTCAACTTCCAGCTTCATAATCCAATCTCTAAGCCCCACCCTCTCTGGCTGTCAGTGGTTCATCCGATGGGCTCTGCCCGCCTCTGACCACACAGGGTGGGAGTGGGCACCACTTGGTCAGTCCTAGGTGACTGCTGGCCTGTTACTCAGGTTGACCCGACAGTCCTTCTTGTCCACAGCGGAGGCGGGACGTGGTGACAGAGACCAAGATCGTTGAGCTGGTTATTGTGGCTGATCACGCAGAGGTGAGCCTGGGGCCTCCGTGTGTCCTCCCCCGCCCCTCCCACTCTGCCACCTTCATGGTCACCTGCGTTGGTCTGCAGGTCCAGAGGTACCCGGACTTCCAGAGCCTGCTGAATCGCACACTGGAAGTGGCTTTCCTGCTGGACACAGTGAGTGTGCGGTGGGCAGCAGCCCCGTAGCCCCCACCACGGTGACCCCTCTTCTGAGCCCCAGGTCTCTTTCAGTTCTTCCGGGCCCTGAATGTACGGGTGGTACTCGTGGGCCTGGAGGCCTGGACCCACCGTGACCTGGTAGAGATCAGCCCGGACGCGGCCATCACACTGGACAACTTCCTGCACTGGCGCCGGACAGACTTGCTGCCTCGACTGCCCCACGACAGCGCTCAGCTGGTGACGTAAGGACACCTTCGGCTCAGCCAGAGGTCTTGGCTCTGCCCTGTCCCGGCCAAGTTCACATCCCTTCGACTCCCTACCTCGGGCCCTGAAGCTCTGACCACCGTGGCTTGTGGCCCTGACCGTTGACCTCTTGCTCCCACAGTGGCGTGTCCTTCTCTGGGCCTCTGGTGGGCATGGCCATTCAGAACTCCATCTGTTCTCCGGACTTCTCGGGAGGTGTGAACATGGTCAGTTATTCCCGGGGCTCTTTCCTGTTCTCGATTCAGCTCTCCCAAGTGCCATGCTGCTTGTTCACTGGCAGCCTCGACAGCATTGCCCACCCCGGAGCTGTGGGCACACAGGGTGGGGGTGCATGACGTGACCTCTGCTGTCAGGGAGCCCCACGCCTGTGGCCACTTCCCCACAGCGTATGCCGTCCTCACCTGGGAGGTCTTCCTGCTTCCTGGGGCGGGGGGGCATAGCTGAGGCCCGAAGAGAAGAGCGGAGGGGACCTCCAGGGTCACACAGTTGTGGGGGGCTGGTGCTGAGCTGGAACCCAGACTTCCTGCCACCCAGCCTTTAGGAGCAATTAAGGAGGAAGGCAGTGCCTGCTGAGGGCTCAGGTCGGATGAGGAAGGAACGGGCGCCGGGTGGGCTGGGCATTATGGTGGGCGCAAGTCGGGGCTGCACCTGGGTATCGCCTCCCCAACAACAGGACCACTCCACAAGTATCCTGGGAGTTGCCTCCTCCATAGCCCACGAGCTGGGCCACAGCCTGGGCCTGGACCACGACCCCCCTGGGAATAGCTGTCCCTGTCCAGGCCCCGCTCCAGCCAAGAGCTGCATCATGGAGGCCTCCACGGAGTGAGTAGCCGCAGGGTGGAGAGGGCTGCGGCTGGCAGGGAGAGGGCCACAGTGGACGTAGCCCGAGCCTCCTTGCCTCTCCCCGCAGCTTCCTGCCAGGCCTAAACTTCAGCAACTGCAGCCGGCAGGCCCTGGAGAAGGCCCTGCTTGGTGGGATGGGCGGCTGCCTCTTCGAACGGCTGCCCAGCCTGCCTGCCATGGCCAGCTTCTGTGGAAATATGTTGGTGGAGCCGGGCGAGCAGTGTGACTGTGGCCTCTCAGAGGTGAGCCCCTCACCCCAGCCTTGCCCCACTTCCTTCCGTGCCCTGCCACGGCCTCCAGAGCTCTTCCCAGTTCTGAAGGGACCCCTGTCCTCGGGGCAGCCCGCGGGTGGTGGGGCTCCAGCTCTGGTGTGCTGTGTGGCGTCGGGCCTCCTCCTGGTTTGGTCTCTGGAAGGAGGGCTAGGAGGTGGCCCTCGGGCCACCTGTGCCAACGCTCCTGTGCCCTTGCCCCAGGAATGCTCCGATCCCTGCTGCGATTACTTCACCTGCCAGCTGAGGCCCGGGGCACAGTGTGCGTCTGACGGACTCTGCTGTCACAACTGCCAGGTGGGCACATACTGGACTGGCCACCCAGAGCTCACCTGCCAGGCGCGGGTGGAAAGGGACGTCTGACCCACACAGATCCCACCTCCCCTCTACAGCTGCGCCCAGCCGGCTGGCAGTGCCGCGCACCCAGAGGCGAATGTGACTTGCCTGAGGTCTGCCCAGGAGACAGCTCCCAGTGCCCCGCTGACGTTGGCCTAGGGGATGGCGAGCCCTGCGCTGGCGGCCAGGCTGTGTGCATGCACGGGCGTTGTGCCTCCTATGCTCAGCAGTGCCAGTCGCTCTGGGGCCCCGGGGCCCAGCCTGCTGCCCCGCTTTGCCTCCTCACAGCCAACACTCGGGGGGATGCCTTTGGGAGCTGTGGGCGCAGCCCCAACGGCAACTACGTGTCCTGCACCCCTAGGTAAGTGAGGGAAAGTGGCTCCTCCTCTGGGAATCTTGGTCCTGCCTCTGCTGACCCTGCATGTCCTCCCTGTACCCCCAGAGATGCCATTTGCGGGCAGCTCCAGTGCCAGGGTGGTAGGGCCCAGCCTCTGCTGGGCTCAGCCCAAGATCGGCTCTGGGAGACCCTGGAAACCAACGGGACTCAGCTGAACTGCAGCTGGGTGCACCTGGACCTGGGCAGCGACGTGGCCCAGCCCCTCCTGACACTGCCTGGCACAGCCTGTGGCCCTGGCCTGGTGAGCAGCCTGGGTGGGCAGAGAAGTGGCAAGGGACACCTGGCCCGCGGCGGGCGGGGCCCGGGCCTCGCTGTCAACCAGTGTGAGAGGCCCAGACTCTGAGAGAAGGTTCTGCTGCAGACTGAGCAGAGCCAAGAGCCTCATTCACTGATCCTCGGTTTCCCCATCAGTAAAAGTGGGGTGTGTCCTCCCAGTCCCAATGGATTAGGGCAAGAATGTGAGTTTTGCTCTTGTCTCCCCCTGGGACAGGTATGCATGGACCATCGTTGCCAGCCCATGGATCTCCTGGGGGCACAAGAATGTCGGAGCAAATGCCATGGGCATGGGGTGAGCTGGTGTGGGGTAAAATGGGGGCCGCCTCCAGGGCGGAAAAGCACAATGGGCTTTGGAAACAGAAACACCTGGGTTCTAATCCACTCTGCCACTTCTTAGCTGTGGGACGTAGGGCAGGTTATCCCCCTCCCCCAGCTCAGTGTGCTCACGTGAAAGGGGGCACAGCACTAGTACCTGCTTCCTGGGGTGCACGAGATGAGCGTGGAAGTTTCTAGCACAGTGCCCAGCACAGGGCAGTGAGTGCTCACTGAGTGCTTGCCTAATGTCAGTTCCCCTAGCGTGGAAAAAGGCTGCCTCTCTCCAGGCTCCGGCTCTCTACCCATCATCCCCAGTGCACCTGGAATCCTGGGGATCCGCGATCTCGGAGCGCTGGGGACAGGGCCGTGTCCCGGCATGCGGAGTGCCTCATGGCTCCTTGTTCCTCCTAGGTCTGCGACAGCAGTAGGCGCTGCCACTGTGACGAGGGCTGGGCGCCCCCTGACTGCACCACCCAGCTCAGAGGTAGCACGGGCTGGGGGCGGGGGCAGCCCGGAGCACGACGTGGCTCTTCCTTCACCTTGCCCATGACGCTCTTGTTCTGACCCTGGCCTTTCTTGACCACTTGACTTTGCTCCTGCCCCCTGCTCCTTCCTGGAGATAGCGGCCCTGGCCCTGGCCACCTCTAAGCCTGCCCTTACCCCACAGCAACCCGCTCCCTGACCACAGGGCTGCTGCTCAGCCTCCTGTTGTTACTGGTCCTGGTGCTGCTCGGTGCCAGCTACTGGCATCGTGCCCGCCTGCGCCAGCGGCTCTGCCAGCTCAAGGGGCCCAGCTGCCAGTACAGGTATGGGCATTGCCTCCCTGCTGCCAGATCCTTCAACTGGGGACAAGTCCAAAGCCTGCCCTCACCTCTGCAGCCCCAAGCCTCGTGCACACCGAACTTGCTTTTTGCCACACCCCTCGTACCTCCCTTTCCTGCATGCACCCTGCAACTCTTCACCTCACCCATGGGGCTGGAATGCTGGGGCCATTTCCTCCCAGGAGCCCCATGCTGGGTGAGTGGACCCTCCTTCGGGCTGACGCGCTCCCCCACCCCGATTTGACCTAAACTGCGCCCAAGCTCCTCTCCAAAGGCAGCAAGAAGATGGAAGGCGGGTCTGACACTGGGCCCCTCCTCTGTTTGCCTTTTCCTGTGCGCAGGGCAGCCCAGTCTGGCCCCCCAGAACGGCCAGGACCCCCGCAGAGGGCCCTGCTGACACCAGGCACTCAGGTGAGTCCTGGATGCCAGGAAAAGGGGTCCCAGCTTGGTCTGGCATCCAACCTGGGCCCTGGGCGGGTGGACCACTAAGGCTCTAGATGCACAGAAAGGCTGGGGTGGTACAAGAGTCAGGGCCAGCTGGCCCGCCCCTCCCCGCCGCTCTCCTTCCCTGGCTACAGGCTAAGAAGCAGGGCCCAGCCCAGAGTGGGAGGGCAGTTACCTAGGCCAGGGTCTGCTGAGCTCTTTCGGCTGGCCACACAGGTGGCTTTGAGAGGTGGGTCTGTCCGTGCCTGCAGCAGTGACCTCTGGAGGGTGGTGCCCAGACCGGGCCTTCAGTGAGCTGGGACCTGCCGGGGCCCAGGGCACCATGTGTGGAGGGCTGGTGAGTGCCAGCCCTGTGCGCCCTGATGACAGAAGTGTGCATGGGAGGTGGCCTACATGCTCGCTCCACCACTTGTCATCCACTCTGCATGCAACCAAATAACCGCATGCCCAGCCCCACTTCCCTGGGCCCTGGCTGGCCGCCCTGGCACTAACTCCTCTCTGCCCACCTCTGTCTCTCTGCCCCCTCTCTCCCCACTCTGGGCCTGTCTGCTCCTCCTGCTCTCTTGGCAGGCTCAGGCTCGTGCTCTCGGCTTTCCGGCTCCCCCCTCCAAGCCGCTGCCGCCTGACCCTGTGCCCAAGAGACTCCAGGTAAATCTGGGCCAGGCTCCACCCTGGCCCAGGGCAGATGGGAGGCTTGGTGCCCAACCGCAGTTCTCATCCCTGCTCCCTGCCAGTGGTGCTCTTCGTTAGGCGACCAGGGTGCCCCTCAGCCTTCAGACATTCTGAGTCCCGAAGCAGCAAAGGGTGAGCCTCCTGCCTTGGTTTCTACCACCATCTGGTGGTCACTGGCGGGACTGCAGTCGGTCAGGGTCTCCTCTACTGACCCACACCTTCCTCCCCTGAGGCATCTGCTGGCATGCGCCCAAGGCCTCTGCGCATGCCCATTCCCTCCTGTCCCCTGGCTGACTTGCATGTTGACTTGACCTCCTCCTTGTTACCTCTGCATGCCCACCGCCCTGGCTACGCTCTCACAGCCACTGCCCCTCTCTCTGTTCAGGCTGAGCTGGCTGACCGACCCCATCCCCCTACCCGCCCTCTGCCAGCAGACCCGGTGGTGAGGCGCCCGAAGGTAACAGGGGGGGAGAGAAGGGCACGGCCTCTCCCCCCACCTAGGGCTGTGGTGCTGGTAGCCGTGGCGGTGGTGGCCGTGGCGAGATGCCCCCTGTGCCCAAGGGCACATACCTCAGTGGCTCTTTTAATGGTAACAGGTTTGTTTGGAGACAAGGGTGACCTCTGGTGCTGCCCCCAAGCTGGTGTTCCCTGGCACCAGTGCATTGGGGGTTGGCCATGTGACAATTTCCCCAAGCCAGCTTCCTGCTTCTCTCTCAGTCTCAGGGGCCTGCCAAGCCCCCACCCCCTAGGAAGCCACTGCCTGCTGACCCCCAGGGCCGCTGTCCATCAGGTGACCTGCCTGGCTCAGGAGCTGGACTCTCGCCCCTAGTGGTACCCTCCAGGTAGGCGAGGAGGGGCACCGAGGATAGGCAGGTTGGAGGGTGCTCTGGGATAAGGGGACCTCTGACCTTGTCTCTCGGCTCCAGGCCAGCGCCACCGCCCCCAGCAGGCTGCTCGCTCTACCTCTAACCTTTCCTCATGTTCCGCCGCCTCCGACCTGGACTTGGGACTTAAGGAAGCGGACTCGTGCCTAGGGGTCCCCCACTGTGACTGAAGGAGCAGGAATCAAGACACCGAGCACCACGTGCTTTGAAGCAGCACCCTGGGGACCTGCCCACGTGGTTGCAGCCGGGGGTTGGGGAGCGGCTGAGGGAGCTGCGCACAGCCTGTTTCTGTTCAGTGGTAATAAACGTGAGATCTCGGAGCGCGTCTCGCAGTTTGCGTGCTCCTGGACGCCGGGTCGCCCCGCTGCGGTTTCAAATCTGGCCGCCAGGAGACGCTGCCGCCCTATATAGGAGGTGGCTGGGGCGGGCCGGATCCTAGGATGAGTCTGTGCGCATCCCGGGATGCTCACGCCCGGCTCTCCCCAGTATGGGATGGCTCTCAGCACAGCCCTGCGCCACTGGGATCTGTCCGCCTGCTGCCACTGCCAGTTTCCAAGTCACGCAACCCCCAGGGGCGGCTGTCGACAAACCGGCCAAGCTGTCCGACCTGCCTTCCCCACCCTCTGACCAGTGGCTGGAAAAAGTGGATCTGGCTGGTGTTCTCAGAGCCCCGGAGCCGGGGCGGAGCGGGGCGGCGGCTCCCACGATCCCAAGGCTTCGCACCTGCCTCATCTCCCCCCCACCGCCCCCACCTGAGGGCTCAGGAACAAAGGTGCTTTGTACAGGCCGCAACCACCTTATTACTGCGTCTTCGAGACGGGCCGCGTGTCTCCCCGCAACCACCCGCCGCCCCGCCTTCCCAGAACGAGGGCGTAGAGTGGAAAGGCACAGGCGCCAACACTGAAGTGGGCATCCAGCCTGCCACGTAAGGTGTTGTAGGGAAGGGGGGCTGCTCCTTCCCCTCGCACTACCCCGAGATGTGCAAAGGATTGAACAGAAGGCCAAGTATGAAGGTGACTGGACAGGTTTCGTGGATCCTCACCCATGCCTCACTTCCCCTATCTGGGCAAATGGTGCGTGCCCCTATTTAAAATCTTCCAGACTGCTAGAGCTTTCTACCCTGTACTAAGGCGAACACGAACGACGTGACCTCCCCCAAAAAAGAAAAAACTTATAGTGGAAGCGTCCCCGCCACCCTCGCAGCGCAGAGCGACCTCAGTAGCTCTGGCTAACCTGGCGCGCGCCACAGCGCACAGGGGGTTAAAGAGTTGGCACGGAGTGGAGAGGCGGAGACGCACTCTCATAGGTGGAAAGTTATCCAGGGGCGTGGCATGTGAGTCTGTACCCCACCCCCTTCCCGCAACCCCCCTTTCCACTTTGTACCTTTCTCGCCCCGACTGCGAAGCGGGCCGGGACCGGCCGGGCCAGACCAGACCAGACCCCGGGGGCGATGCGGCTGCTGCCCCTGCTGCGGACTGTCCTTTGGGCCGCGCTCCTTGGCTCCCCTTTGCGGGGGGGCTCCAGCCTCCGCCACGCTGTCTACTGGAACTCCAGTAACCCCAGGTAGCTGGGCCGAACCGGGCGAGAACCCAGCCGGTCCTGCGCGCTCCCGGGCTGTGCGCGCGCGCGCCGCTCGCTGCTTGCGCGGCGCCGGCTGAGCTCGGCCGCGCGCCGGGACTCCTTTGTTTGAGCTGGCAGGGGAGGGGGGAGGGGCGAAGCGCGCCCTGGGTCTCCCCCCGCCCTCGCGTGTTGAGGGGGCGGGTGGAGGACCCCAGCCTTGAGAGCGGTCCATGGGGTCTCAGACCACCGAGCTGGGGGGCCGCGGCGCGCACTCTGGGCCCCGCCCCCTCACGTCTTTCCTAGTGGTCCCCAGCTCCAGCCGGTCGAGGCAGAGGCGGACAGACTGGAGAGCAAAAGTGGGGGCTTTACTCTTGCGAAGGAGTTTGGGTTACTCTTCTACTCGCTGGCCTCTCCTCTGGCGCTTGCTCCGTGCCCTGATCTCATTCGGTATCTCTGCTTTCGTCTCGGTCTTCATAGGTCCTTCTATTTCCATCCTGTCTCGGCCCAGCCCTCCCCGCTGAATCACCTTTGTGCGAATCGTTTGACCTCCTTAGTCTCAGTTATCTCATCTGTAAAATGGGCTAATGATACCCCCTCCGCTGGGAAGTCAGGCGGGCCAACCGAGGTCATGTAGGTGAAGAGGTGCAGGCTCCGTCCCTGTTACCGTATTTCTTTCTCGCTCCGAATCGGCCTGCCTCGGTGTTTTCCACTGTTTCCATCCCCCTCCCCAATTCTCCCTGCCTCTCTGCCTTCCCCATCTGTTTTCCTTTCTGATTTTCTACTTGAGACAATCTGTGACTCTGTTCATTTATTCACTCCCTAACATTTATTAAGCACATCTTGTGTGCCTGGACCTGGGTGAGGTTACTGGGAGCTAGAGAGATGTGAAAACCAAGACCCTGCCCTGTGGAAAGCCACAGACCCCCAGGAGAACAGGCTGTGGGGGAAGCAGGCATGAAAACCAGTCATTACAATACCAATACCATGTGATAGGGCTATTGTTGTCCTGGACGCCGAATTCCTCTATCTCTGTTCCAGACCAGTGCCTCTGAATCACTTGAAGGACCTGTTAAAAATTCAGGTTTCCTAGCCCCCAACCCTGAGGTTTCTGGGTCATTCATTCGATCCACAAATATTTAGTGAGGGCCTCCCTGCACGGGGCACTTCAGGCACTGAGGTGGGGCTCTGCCTTCACTCAGCTTGTGTTCCAGCAGGTCTGGATGGAGCCAGGACTCTCCGGGACTGTGATTCTGGTCAGAACCCCCATGGCGGTGGTCCTGGCAGTGGTCCTCAGACCACCCATCGAGGGGCAGTGGGGGCCTTTCACCAGGCAGCCTTGCTGTGGTGGTGGATGGGCCCAAGGCTTCAGCAGTATTTGGTGCTGTTGGGAGCAGCCTGTTCAGGCCCTTCCCACCTGTGCTGCCTCCCCTAGGCAGTTCCCAGAGAAAATGGGGAGTCCTGAGAAGGACGGCTGGGAGGAGGGGGGTTCCTCTCCATGCCTGACACTTCCTTGGCCTGGCAACAAAAGGAGATGTTTAGTACCCCCTCCCTCATTCCTTTTTAAAATTTTTTTGTAATTTGCCTTAGGGTGTGTGCACTTGAGAGAGAGAGAGGGAGAGAAAACCTGGGGGGGGGGTGGTGGCCATGCTGCAATCCCTTCTCCATTCTCCTCTCAGGATTTTGGGGCGGGCGTGCACGTGTATCCAGTATGTTTTTCATGCTGCCAGGGCCAGACTCGAACCTCGGTGGAGTAGACCATATGTGATCCAGCTGCCGTAACGGCCATGCCATCCATCAGCTGACCCCCTCACTCATTTTTTCAACCTGGCATTCTGGATTGAGATCTAAAGGGCAGTCTCAGGACCAGCAGGTAGCATGGTGATTAAAGTGCTGGACTCCCACATGGCTGATTTACGGTTCGAGTCCCAGACCTGGCAGCTTGAAAATGACACCATCCACGTGTGTGTGCGCGCGCGCGTGCGCGCGCGCGCACATACCCGAAATCCCAGGAGGAGAAGGGATTGCAGTGTGGCTATCCCCGCCCCCAGGGGGGATTTCTCACTTTCTCTCTTACCATCTTTCTGTTTCTTTCTAGAAAGCGCACATGCCCTATGGCAAAAAAAAATTAAAATAAAATAAAGGGCAGTTTCCCTCTCTGTGTGTCTATTTTCATTGTTTTATTACCAGTGAGTACATGCTCTTGACAAAGAAAAAGAGAAAGAAAGCACCCCTGATGGGCTGTGGTCACCCCACAATCCTTTTTCCTTCATTTCTCCTCTCGTCAGGATTTGGGACACACACTCAGTGTATCTTTTCAAACCACCAGGGCTGGGATTCAAACGGTGATCAGCCCCGTGGGATCCCACTCCTGTGTGTGGGGCTGGCCGTCTGCGTGTGTTATGAAGGCTCCTGTACCCAGGTCCCCCATCTTGTGTGCGTCCCTGCACTGTGGGCAGTGTACCCCGCCTCAGCCCCAGCTTCCCCACCGCATCCGCCCGCCTAACGGTACCAAGTCAGGGTGCTGCACCAGCCCCGGTGTGGGGCACTGGGGCCAGAGAGGTGGGTGGCAGCCCCAGCCCAAAAGGTTATGGCGAGGCCACTCGGCTGTCACGGTTGCTCCGTGGGGTGCGGGCACCTCTGTGACCCTGAGAGCTGGTCACCTCATCTGTTTCTTGCACTTTGTCGCTGAAGAGCTGTCAGCCTGGAAGACTCAGCCCTCCCTGAGCTGCTCCATCTGCAGGGGGGAGGGACAGGCTGCAGGGCCCTCCAAGGAGGGGTCCCCTGACCCCACACCCCACTGTGCTTTGCTGGAACCCGCTCAGCCCTGCCTATGCCCACAGGCTGCTGCAGGGAGATGCCGTGGTGGAGGTGGGCCTCAACGATTACCTGGACATCTTCTGCCCCCACTACGAAGGCCCAGGCCCCCCGGAGGGCCCTGAGACGTTTGCCTTGTACATGGTGGACTGGCCAGGCTACAAGGCCTGCCGGGCGGAGGGGCCGGGTGCCTTCAAGCGCTGGGAGTGGGCCTTCCCCTTCCCCCCCTTTGGCCCTGTTCCGTTCTCAGAGAAGATTCAGCGCTTCACACCCTTCTCCCTTGGCTTCGAGTTTGTGCCTGGAGAGACGTACTACTACATCTGTGAGTGACAGAGGGCACAGGGCCGTCCCTCGGGGAAGGTGGGGAGTACTGGGGCTCCCTGCCACTGTCACTGGTAAGGGACCTGGGGAAGATGGGGTGTGGCTCCTAAAGCTCCCCCACTGAGCAGGGCGAGGCCTAGAGAGCACTGTGGAGAGGAGGGGCTAGGAAGGCGGGGAGAAGTGGAGGGGCGCAAGTGGGGTCTGTAGTGGGTGTGGCCCCAAAGTCAGGGAAAGCTTTGTAGGGCCCTGGGGAGGAGGGGTGCAGCAGGGTTTGAAGCCAGAGCTGGCATATAAAGGCATGTCCTGTGCTAACTTCTTCCTTCCCACGTTCTCCACTGCCCAGTGGTGCCCACCCCGCAGAGCCCTGGCCAGTGCTTGAGGCTCCAGGTGTCCGTCTGCTGCAAGGAGAGAAGTAAGTGCGCTGGGGCGTGGGGCGTAGGGCGTGGGGAGCACCCTCTGGCTAGGGTGGCCCTTGGGAAGGAGGGATACCGGGTGGGAAGGGGAGAGGAGAATCTGGGCGGAGCTTCAAGCCCGGCCTCCTCTCCACCTCTTAGCCTTGTGGGAACTTCCACTGCCCCCTCCCCCAAGCTGGCTCAAGGTAATGGGGTCTCCAGGGGCAAGGTCCTTCAAGACCATAGCTGACTGTCCCAAGTGGCAATCTGGGGGAGACCTAGAAGTTGGGCTTCGGCTGAGGTAGCAGGTTAGGCAAGGGAGGGGCTGGTTTGGGAGACCCAGGGAAGTGGCACCCGCAGCCAGCAGGTGCTGAGCACGTGGGAGGACCCACCCATGCCGCCTCCCCTTGCAGAGTCCGAGTCTGCCCATCCTGTTGGGAGCCCTGGAGAGAGCGGCACGTCCGGGTGGCGAGGGGAGGGTGCTCCCAGCCCCCTGTGTCTCTTGCTGCTGCTGCTGCTCCCAATCCTGCGTCTCCTGCGAGTTCTGTGAACCAGCGGCCCTCCTTGCCACCCCACGGAGCCTGGGACCCTCTGGAGGAAGGGCCCCTGCCACCTGCGCTAGGGGTCCCTGCCAGACAGACGAGATGGACACTGACGAGGGAGGCCAGAGGGCCTGAGGGGACCTTTGCAGGTGCCCGCCCCCTCAGCACAGGCCGAAGAGGAGTTACGAGAGCTGCAGACGGCCCTGGGCACCCTGAGCAGAGGCCAGACAGACGTTCGTAGGGCCCCATCACTGCTTCCATGGCCTCATCCCAGCCCCCTGGAAGACTGGGATTTGGGGGATCGGATCCTCAAGCCAGCTGGCGGCCAAGGCTCGAGACCTGGGGACAGGTGGATTGCTGGAGCAGGGCAGTCCTGCCGTCCGCCCTGTGGACCCTCTCCCTGGGACACCTTGCCCTCCTCAGGGGGTTACTCACTTGTCTTCTATGAAGACGGACTCACCATGAGGTTCAATTTCATGCTAATTTGTATTTTTATAAGTGTCTGGACCAAACCTGCAATAAACTGCCCATCTTTTTGTTGCCCTCCCCGGCCTATTGCCCTGTGGCTCCCTCCCAACCAGGACTTCCTGCGGCCTGCTCTCAGCATGGCTTGGCCTGACCTCCGCGCCAGCTGTGCCCAGGCCATCCATGCCAGGCCTCAGTGGGCACCCCTCTGGGCAGTGTGAGGTGGGTGCCAGCAGCAGCTGTGGAGCTTGGCACCCTCACCCACCTCCCGGGCCGGCTTCCTGTGCTGAGGAGGGGGGCAGATGCTCCTGACAGCCCACCCACTTGCGCCTCAGCGCCCAGTCCAAGCCCTGGCAGCGCCAAGCAGGGCATGGGGGCAAAAGCAAGGGGTATCGGAGAGAAGCACCCTGGTTTCAGAATGCCTGGGTTCCTGAGCTCCCAGCGTCCCTCCACCTCCGAAGGGCACTCTGGGCGGTGCCTGGCCTAGAACTGGGAAGGTGGGGTCAGATCAAAGCCTCCTTCCCCAGCGGCCTCTTTGTTCTTGCTTTTATAAGGAGGAGGGGGTGGGGCTGAGGAGGGAGGGCCCCCTCTGCTCTCAGCCCGACACTGTCTGTCTCACCTCTGGCCAGCCGGGCTGTGATCCCCCCAAGCACAAACCAGGCAGGCACCCTCTTTCAGAACAGTACCCTGGATGGGGCCAGGGTGAGGGGGTGCCCCTTCCCCTGCAGCTGTGCGCTATCCGCCCCGGTGCCCCGCAGCCTCCACTGGCACGGTGCCGGCCCGCCTGGCACGGAGCCAGCGATCGATAGGTGGATGTTGTGCTGATTAGCTCGGCCCGGCTGCGGCAGCAAGGCGGCGTGTGAACACGGGGCGGGGGTCCGCAGACCGAGGAACAGTGAGATGCTGGGGGTTGTCAGCCCCTCCCCCACCCCCTTGCGCTCTAGGCCAGACCCCATCCGTTTCGGAAGGGCCTGGCCCTCCCCATCATCAAGCACCGACTTCGGCGCCACCGATCCTAATTCCGTTGCTCTTGCTAAGGCGGGTGGCGGAGGGCGACACCGCAGGCAGAGCAGACCCGAGTCAGTCCCTCTCCCCGTTCGAGGCCACTTTCAGATGCCATGTCTGTAGGTGCGTGTGCCTGCGTGTTCCTGTGTCAGCGCTCTCACCCCAGACCTCGACCTTTAGTGGGGTCGAGGGGCTGGGGAGCGGAGTGGATGGAGTCTGAGCTGAACGATGAGCTGTGGGCTCGGCCCTCTGGTCCTGGGTTCGAATTCTATGTCTACAATCATCCGGAGGGTGTCTACGTGTTGCCATGGAAACGATGGCACAGCTACCTGCGCCCCTCCCCAGTGAAACCTTAGGCCTGGGACGCCGGGGTGGGGGGCGGGCACTCGTTAGCAGCCTCCGCCCTGGGTTGAGAACTGAGGGTCTCACCCTGATCCCAGCCGCTCCTGACACCCCTTCTCCACCGACCAAGGCGGGCGAGCTCGCTCCCGAGTCTGGAGCCGGCGCGCGGATCCGCCGCTGATAACGCATGTGCGAACGAGACGCGGGGCCCAGCCGACTTTCTCCGCGCTCAGACACACGCCCTCACTCTCAGACGTGCACACTTGACACAGACACACGCCCTCGCCGGCCGCCCGGTCCCTGCAGGTGCGAGGGCGGATACCTCCGCGTCTGCAGGAGCTGGGCTCGGGGGTCGAAAACTAACCCCGTCAGGCTGCGGGCGCTCAGGCCAAATCAGCCCTCCCTACGCTCCCTTCGCTCACAGCCTGGGCCCTGCGCGGGCGGCTGATTCCCCCGCGCGTCCCTATGAAGAGCTGGGGCCAAGCCTGCTCACTGGCCGAGACCGGCTGAAAGCCGGGCGATCTTGGGAGCACCGGCCCTACCCACGAGAAGTCCTCAAGGCGTGTTCCGGGGTGCGGTTCCAGGAGGCTGGGCGGGCCTGCAAGTTTTGGGGCGTCATCGATCTCCCCTAAACTCAGCGGCGCTAGACGGCTGAGGGTGGGGCTCTCAATTTGCTGGGCCTGCCCTAGTCTTTCCGGAACGGATGTGAAAACTCATCGTTACCTCGCCCTATCTCCCTGACCTGAGAGTCTGAGAGCCCAGAGTCTCTGCGACCCTGCTCCTGCTCCACACTCCAGGGTTGCAAATGGCCCTCTTCCCCTTGAGACTAAACCCTGAAGTTTCTGCTTTCCTGTGACCCCCTCCTTTTTTCTTCTTCCAGTTTATCAGCCCCTACTTTCTTTTCTTCATTCATTCAGCACATTGGGAGCTCTGAGCGTGACCTTCTTTCTGTCGGCCACACTAGCTGGGGTCGTTGAGGGGATCCCCAGCGGTGACGCAGTAGAAAAGGGCGCACTCTGGATTCCAAATAGCCAGTAGAATCCCGGGGCCTGGGGCATGAGGTCATCAGCGGTGATGCCCATTGGTTCCCGCCTGCAAGTGAGACAGGGGTCCCCATAGCAACCGACATGTGTCCGAGCATAACCTGGAGAGTGGTCATTCATTGCCCGAGCTGCTGTGGCAGCTTGGGTAGGTGCTTGGAACAGGGTGGAGGAGCTAGCAAGGGGGAGCCTCACTTCCCAGGTCCTTCGGCCCTAGCCAATGAAGCTCTTCGCTTTCTTGAGACACTGTCTCAAAGCAGTGGCCAGTGCTACTTGACCCAGAAAGGTTAGGAGAGGGTGACTGGCCACGGTGTTGGGATCCCGGGTGCAAAGCTTCTGCCACCCGGAATGTCACTTCTGAGATCCTTGTGTTCATCTGCATATCGTCTGCATCTCATTTGCATTCTCTTCATTTAAGGTCAAATTGGGCAGACATCTCCACATCCCCAGCCCTGTCTCTGGCGTCTGAAAGCAGAATGTAGCCCTTAGAGTCCTCAAAGCTATGCCTCAGTTGCCCACTCCACGCCCTAGCCCTCCCCCCACTCTCCACTGTCTCCTGGGGGCAGGAGGGGGCAAATTCTAGCTAAAGGAGAAAGGATCAGGAGTAGGCCTCTCCCTCTGGGTGTTTAGTGACAGATGGGGACTGCTGGTCTGTACTGCCTGGAGACTAAATTGGCAACCTAAGTGGTTGGGGGAGGTGGCCGGGCTGGGTTGAGGGTCTCTGGGGCCAAATCACCCACACATGGCCTGGCAGGGTGCTGGAACTAGGGACGCCTGGTTCCAGCAAGGGGTAGGCCTGCCCACCTGTCTGGTGCCAGGGCAGCTTCCTTCCTCCAATTAAACACTAATGAGGTGTCATTAACCCTTACCTTGCCTGCCAACCCTCAGGTGGAACTCAAATTACGGTCTCACACGGAGGGGAAGTGGGGTAAGAAAGGCCTTTGAGGGCACTGAGAGGCAGTAAGGTCTGGGGACCAGGAGACAGGGCCAGAGGCATAACTAGCGTGTATCTCGTCATCCTCTGTGGGCCCCTGAGAGAGTCTAGGAATGGGTGTCCTACTGTCCTACTGTATTTATTCTTTTGTTCAGCCATGCAACAATTATTTATTAAGCACCTCACCTACTCCTACTGACTAAATACCAGACTGCATGCTAAATGCTGGGAAGACATACTTGCATAAGACAAGATCCCTTCCCTTAAGGAATCTTCAGATTACGGAGGAGACAGACTGGCCGATGAATAATTATAATGCCAAGCGCAAATGCTAATATAGAGCTCTATACCAAGTGCTATGGGAACACAGGGAACATGGGCCGTCAAAGAAGGCTTTGATTTTGAAGGACAAAGTTTATGGGAGGGAGGGGATGTGTTGAATGCATGTCAGTGTGTTTGACACGTGTGGTCCATGTCGAGATGTGTTTCCAGGAGCCACGATGGCTGCCCTCCTGCAGCTCTGTGTGCTGCACCTGTGTGTAAGTGTGTGCGCGTGTGTCTGTGCTGTCTGGATCTCTCTGTGTCTGGAATCCCTTCTCCTGAACACACATTATGGTTTTATTACAGATCAATGTTTGCCGTGAAGCTCTTGTGCAGATTGGCCTGAACCTGCCCAGCCCAGGGGAGGGGAAATGGAGAACTGATGTTGGCTCCTTGGGAAGGGGTGGGCAGGTACCATCTTTACACCTGGGGGGCCCAGACTCCTGGCTCCCCAAGTGGCAGCAGGCTGGCCAAAGGAAGCAAAGGGTCGGGCCCCGGGCTACAGTGGGACGTGCCCAGGCTACGGTCCCCTCTGCCCCCAATTCTCCAGGGGAGATATGGGGGTTATAGCCACCGCTCCCCACCGGGCTCTCAGGCCCCCTCCCCCAGCCGGTTTCTCTGTGTCTGCGGAGGAGCAGGCCGGCTCAGACCTGTCTGCTGGCTCTCTCCTGCTGGGAGTAGATCCTTTCCAGGGGACACGAGAGGGCTGGGGAATGCTGGGGCCTACTGGGATGCAGCCAGATGCTCCACCCTGGCCCTCCGAGGCTCTCTCCAGCCTGGATTCTCCCCACCCACTCTAGGATGCCGCTCTCTGGTTTTTGCCCAGACATAGCCATCATTGCCAGGGGAACCTCCACCGCCAGGCAGAGAGTGGGGGCCAGAGCTCGGGTAGTGAAGCTGGGGGCTGGGGACTGGGGGGATGCTACTCAGAGACCTCTGTCTGTTTCCTCTGTTAGCAGCCACTTAGTGGAAGGTTTCATTTTGGTGGAAGTCTGGATTCAGGGAAAGTTTTAGGGGTTAAAGAGGGGCTCTGGGGTCTTAGGAGATCAACGACCTTTTCTTCCACACTGTCAAGGACTGGGACTTCTTTTTTTCTTTTAAGAATTATTTAATTTAATTTTATTCATTATCATTATCATTATTATTATTTAATTTGATCAGAGAAAGATAGAGAGAAAGTGAGAAAGCAAGCGGCCAGATCTGGGACTCGAACTGTGGTCGGTCATGTGGGAGTCCAGCACCTTAACCACCATGCCATCTGCTGGCCCCAGACCTCTTTTTTAGACTATAAACTCACCTTTCCCTCATTTCATTTAATTTTGTTGAAACTCTTCCCTACTCTTCAAGCCCTAAGCTACTCCTGTCACTGTGAGAGCTAGCAGGGAAGCTTGGAAATGAGGGAGGGCAGTTGGGAGAGGCTGGGGCTGGCCTGGGTGGGCAGACCCCAGGAGGTAACCTCTCAGCAATGTGCAGGCCAGGTCTCCTTTAATCAAGCACCTCGGATCCTAAACACTATGCTAAGAGTCTTCAGACACCAGGGATCTTAATCCTAACAACCAACTCCTGGAGGCGAGGCGGGGTATTATTATCCCATCTCACAGATGCAGAAGCAGTCTCATCTCAGGGAGTGGAGAGGTTAGGTGCCGAGCGCAGGCGTGAGCGGGAGGGCTGGTCTTCAAACCCGGGCCCATGCTGTTCACTGCTGAGCCACACTGCCTCCTCTCAGCTGCTCTCCAAGGACCTTCAGAACGCGCCCACACCCCTGCCATGTGACAGCCCAGAGATGCCTGCCCGCGGCGGGCTCCTTGGCTTGCCGACTCATTACAGGCATGAGGCCATGACCAGTACCAGAGGTTCTGTGGCCTGACCCCACCCACCCAACCCTGCATCCTCCTTTCCTGGGTCCTGGACCATACACGGGCACACCGTGTCCCCTGCTGTCACTCGTGAATGTGGTTCCACGCCACCTTCGGACAGTCGGGCACCAGGAGCCACGGAGACGTGCACGCTAGGGAGTCAGAGACACCTGCGTGGCCCTGCTTCTTGGCACCTGGGTTTCTGTACCAGGACAGAGCCATTGGCCCGCCTGTGCCGGGTCCACACGCCCTGCGCAAGGTGCAGGCCTGTGAATATTTCATGTCTGGAGCTGGCGGCTGCCTCTGCCGCTCACACGCGTGCCCGATCTTCCCTCTCACAGTCTCCTTGTTTATTTGTTTAATGAATTATTTATCTATGCCCCCCCTCCCCTCCTGGCCTCCCCCTCCCCCAGGCCCTAGCCTCCATGATTTATTGAACGCAGCTCAGCTCTGTGGTTGCCACCCGCCATCCTGGGAGCTGCCTTGGGCCACACTGCCTGGCTCCCTCTGCCCCAGGCCTGCTCAGCTCCCTGTTCCCTCGGCCCCCCGGGAGTGGAGGAGAGCGAGGCCCGGTGTCAGAGAGCTCCCAGGGTCCTCAGGAGCTGTGGCCCTTGGAGAGATCGTGGCAGCCAGAGTATACTGGCAAATCTGAGGGTCAGAAGGGACGAAGGCAGAAGCTGCAGATGAGGAGAAAGGAGGCCTTGAGGCCCTAGAGCGCACCACCCCCGTGGAGAGAACCCCGGCCTTGACAGAGGCCCTCACCCAACAAGAGACAGATCAGGGCCCAGGCCTAAAATACCCGTGTTTCCTGGTAAAAGTCATGACCCACTGAGGGTGGAGGAATCAAGAAATCAATCTCCTGGGTCCCAACTGGTTTTATTATTATTTTTAAGAATTTTAAGAATAGAATAGAAGGAAAAATATCGGAGTGCATCCTCTGTCATAATGGTAGCATTGTGTCGGTGACATGTGTGACTGGGTGTGGCACTGTGTGTGTACAGTATGGTTTACACCGTAAAACAGACATTCTGGGACTGGATGGTAGAGCAGAGGCAAAACACGACGCTCTGCTCTTCCCCCACGGGGTTCCAGGTTCACATCTGAGACCTCCCTGAGTGTGCCAGGCCTGTGTGCCTATGATCCTGGGCTGGCTGAGTCTAGGGGTGGGTCACAGCGCCAAGGCTCTGTTGGGGGGCCAACCAGTGGCCTGGTGGTTATGGTGTCTGGAACCCACATGGCTGGTCACACAGTTCAATTCCCAGAACTGACAGCTTGAGAAACACGGGGCATGAGTGCATGTGGACCTAAAATCCCAAAAGGGGAAGAAATGGAGGAGAAGGGACTACAGTGTGACCGTGCCCTATGTGGGGTACTTTCTCATTTCCTCTCTCAGTCTCTCTCTCTCTCTCTCTTTGGCAAACGTATATGCCCTCTGGCACTCTTAAAAAAAAAAAAAAGACCCTGTTAGGGGAACTAGCTCTCTGCTTCTCTTTTCTTCTCTGTCTCTCTCACTTATAAATAAAGAAACTTTCATGGGATGGTCCCATGGCTTTGTGGTTAAGGGAGCTGGTTCCACATGGCCAACTGCGTGATTTGAATCCCAGCCCAGCATCTGAAAAACATACCAGGTACATGTGTGAACATGCCCCAAATCCTGACGAGACGGAGCAACGGGGAAGGAATGACAGCCTGTCCTCTCCCTCCTTCTCTCTCTCTGTCTCTCTCTATGGTGAGTGCACATGCCCTCTAGCTTATAAACAATAAACAAATGAATACACTTTTTTAAAAATTTGCTACAGGGTGCATGCACTCACTGGAGAGGGACAGAGAAACTGAGAGAGGGAAATCAAGAAAGCACCCCCCCTCCCCCAGGGAGGATGGCCAAGTTGCAGTCCCTTCTCTTCCATTCTCCTTGAGATTTTGGGCAGGCACACATATGTGCCCAGCACGTTTTTCAAGCTGCTGTGTTTGGGAATCAAGCCATGCAGTTGGCCATGTGGGATCCATCTGCCTTAATCACCACATTCCAGCTGGCCTTAAATAAATTTTTTTTTTTTAGTTTTTTTTTCCTCCTAGAAAGTGCATGTGCTCACCAGAAAGAGAGAGAAAGTGAGAAATCACCCCTCAGAGGGGATGACCATACCACAATCCCTTCTCCATTCTCCTCTCCAGATTTTGGGCACGCGTGCACACACACATCCAGCAAGCTACCAGGTCCAGGATTCGAACTGCAGTTGGCCATATGGGATCCAGTACCTTAGCCTCCACCTACAGACCCTAAAAAAATAAACTTTAAAAATACACACACACACGCACACACACACAGACACACACACACACACACACGGGCCGGCAGGGGGTGTGATATTTAGGGATGCTGGACTCCCACATGGCTGAATGCAGTTCCAGTCCCCAGCAGCTTACTGTCTCAATTTTCCTCTCTCTCTCTCTCTCTCTCTCTCTCTCTCTCTCTTGCTCTCCCTCTCTCACTCTGTCCCTCTCTGGTCATATTAAAAATAAATTAATACATAAATAAAATTAAATAAAATAATTCTTTTTTTTAGAGGTTTTTGCTATAGGGTGCGTGCTCTCGCCAGAAAGACAGAGAGAGGCAGAGAGATAGAAAGCAAGAAATCACCCTGCAGGGGGGATGGCTACGCCACAATCCCTTCTCCTCCATTCTCCTCTCGGCATCTTGGACACACACACACACACGTGCCCAGAGTGAGTTTAAGTCACCGGGTCTGGGACTTGAACTGTGATTGACTACATGGGAGTTCAGTGACATAGTCATTATGCTAACTGCTGGTCCCAAAAGAAAATAATTTTATATATATATATATATATATATATATATATAAACATCTTACTGTTGCCTTCAGAAACTATTTGAGTCACAGTTATAAACAAAGGCCTAGACCCCACTGATAGGGGACCTCATCCTTTCATGACCTAGACCCCACAGAGAGACATCCAGGTCTTCAGAGCAGGGCCCATGCATGTGAACGGCAGCCCAGAATTGATACATAGAGACCCAGTCCCTAGAGAAGCCCAGCTCCCCTGAACGGAGGCCTAGAGACAGGCCTAGGCGTGAGAGCTGGAGGCACAGCCTATAGATGCAACTGCCACACACTCGTGCATAAAGGAGCCACCCAAGGGGCGAGTAGAGGCTGACATCAGCCCAAACTCCCTCACTAAGACGGAGAGACACACAGGGCCACCTCTCACTGAAGGAAGGAGCACCTTTGTTTTTGCACAAAAGTAGCTCTTGCCAAGAGATGTACCCTAGGGACTCGGTCTACAGAGAGAGATGCTTTTTCTAATTCACACAAAGGCCCAAGTCGACCGGCAGTCCTGTGCATAGAGGCCCAGGTAGACGAGCACCAGGTCCCCTGGACACAGGCCTCAGCCCTATGGAGAGTCTCCCAGTTTAAAAATCAGAGGCGTAAGCCCCAGAGACAGCTGCTTAAATCCTATAGAGAAGGCTGTAGATTCTGCAGAGAAAGGGTCAGTGATGGTGGGATATGAGGGTGCTAAACTCGATTTTTGCTTTTTTAATTTGCCAGAGAGCGCATACATGCCCCAGATAGAGACAAAGACAGAAAGGAAGAAAGCATCCCCCATGTGCATAGTCACAACACAGTCCTTTCTCCTCTATCCCCCCTTCTTTTGAGATTTCGGGGCATACACACACATGCACCCAGCACATTTTTCAAACCAGTGGGTCTGAGACTTGAACTACTCAATTAGCTATGTGGGATCCCAGATCCTATTTTTTCTTTTCTTTCCTTTCTTTCTTTTTTTTGAGAGAGATTTTTGCTATAGGGCGCTTGCGATCGCCAGAAAGACAGAGAGAGACAGAGAGACAGAAAGCAAGAAATCACCCCCCAGGAGGGATGGCCACGCCACAATCCATTCTCTTCCGTGCTCCTCTCGGGATCTTGGGCACGCACGCACACACGCCTGGTGTGAGTTTAAGCCACCGGGTTTGGGCCTCAAACTGCGGTCGACTACATGGGAGTTCAGTGACATAGCTGTTAAGTCAACTACTGTTCCCAAGCCAGGTCCTTAACTACTAGGCCAAGGGCTGGCCTGGGAGGTGCTAGATTCTGGGCCCTACAGAAAAAGTCCAAATCCTTAAGCAGGACCCAGATTCTATAAAGAGGGATGTAAGGTTACCAGAATGGGTTCTAAAGTCCTAGGCCTCGCCTTAGTGGTGCAGTTGGTAGTGGGGACTGGGGGTGCAGGGCTGGAAGCCACATGGCTGACTGTGAGTTTGGATCTGAAGTCAACCTGAAACACAGGAGGGGCATGCACCTGGGGTCCTTGCTAGCTGCGGAGCTGGGGGAAGACTATCACAGTGTGAGAAGAGGTGCCCTGCCCCATCAAGAAATGAATTTTTTTGAAAAAGTTAATATGAATTTTAAAATAAAATAGAACTCTAGACCAAACCAGCAAGCTCCCACTCACTCACTATGAATACCGGCAGCCTCTGCGAACCGTGGGCCCTGCAGAGAGAAGCCTGCCTTTGTGGAGCAGGGAGCGGGGCAGGAGTGCTGGGGTCTGTGGTACCTGGACCAGGCAGGTTAGCATCATTTGGGTGACCGAGATCTCCCCAGAGATGAGGAGTCTAGAGGGAGGGAGAGCTGTTTGCAAAATCCCCCACTCCCTGGCCCCCAAGGGGCCTAATTTATTTTCCGGCTCCTGAGAAGGGAGAAGAGATCTCCTGGGGTAGAGAGGAGCCCAGAGAGGACGGAGCCTGCTCTTGCCTGGTAGCAGGTAGGCACCAGTCTATTCTGGATGGCACGGCCCCTCCCCCACACCCAACGCCTGAGGCAGACTTGTGATCAGGACCCTATCCTGCCAAGGATAAGCAGATGGGGGTGTCCATACGTCCTCTCTCCTGGAGAACCGAAACAAAACAGCATCGTGCCTGTCTCCCTGGGCACAGGTGCTTAGTGTGGTTCTGAGAACCCAGACTGGCCTCGTTCTGCTCGGTCACTCCCAGCCTGGGCCTCTCTGAAAGAGAAAAGACTGACCCTCCCTAGGTCTGGATTCTGGACTCTCTCCTTAAATTTCTTTCTTTCTTTTTTTAAAAAAAGAATTATTTTTATTTGAGACTAGCAGTTGGCATAATGGCTATGTCGCTGGACTTCCACGTAGTCGACCGTGGTTCAAGTCCCGGACCCGGTGGCTTAAATTCATGCTGGGCACATGTGCGTGTGTGCCAAGATCCTGAGAGGAGAATGGAGGAGAAGTGTTTATGGCAAGGCCATCCCCCCTGGGGGGTGAGTTCTCACTTTCTGTCTCTCCAAAAAAAAAAAAATTATTATTTTATTTAACTTTATTTATCCATTTATTTATTTATTTTAATTTGACCAGAGAAGGACAGAGTGAGAGTGAGAGAGAGAGAGAGAGAGAGAGAGAGAGAGGGAAAGCGAGAAAGCAAGCTGCCAGGTCGTGAACTCGAACCCGCAGTCGGCCATGTGCGAGTCTAGCACCCTTAACCACCACACACCACCTGTCGGCTCCATCTTTTTATTTTTTTAATAATTATATTATTTAACTTTATTATTTTTATTTTAAATTTGACCAGAGAGAGAGAGAGAGAAAGTGGGAAAGCAAGCCACCAGGTCCAAGACTTGAACTGTAGTCAGCCATGTGGGAGCCCAGCGCCCTTAACCACCACTCCACCTGCTGCCCCCAACTTCCTTTTCTTTCTCAAGAAAAATTTTTAAAATTTCTTCTGTGAAAGAGACAGGAGAGGGAGAGTGAGATAGAGAGGTACCCCCGACAGGGTAGCCACACTGATCCACTCTCGGTCTCAGCTGGTCTCAGCCGGCTGGATCATGGGCAAGTGTGTGTACCCAGCATGCTCAGGGAGGTCCAGGGTTTGGAGCCAGGAGCCCTCCCACGTGAGTCCAGTTGTGCCACCACCTGGCTCCTTTCCCTAAATTTCTACTTCCTGGGAAAAGGAGGGAGAAGAGAGCACAGAACTGCATGTCAGAAGACCCGTGTGGGTCTGTGCGTGGGCATCAGTGTGTTTGGGTCTGCAGGCCGCGAGCCTGTGCATCCACACAGCTCTCGTTGTCTGATTGTGCCCCTGCCTGCGGTGTCTGCGGGGAGAGCCTGTGTGTCTGTGTGCCAAGTGTCTGTGTTTCCAGGTCCTCTCCCTCCGGGTGTTTGCGCCTTTTCCCCAACATGTGTATGTGGTGATTGTGTGCTTGCTGTCACTGTGAGGACAATGACCGTGGGCCAGCTGGAACCCGGGTGCTCTGCCCTCTGCCCTCAGGGTCAGCGTCTGTGAGAGTGGGAGTGAGAATGCCTGGGGACACCAGGGCAGCTCTGGGAGGGGGCCTGCCCGGTGTGACCAGGAATCCTTTGTAGGTGTTCCAGGAGAGCCTGCTGCGCTCCAGCTCCTCAGCCCGCTCCTGCGCCTTGGGCACTTCCAGCTCCCACTACTGGCATTCTGGGGGCGCTGGGCTTCTCTACTCCACCTCCAACAAAAATAAGCGCCTAGCGCAGCTGGGGGCTTCAGGTCACCAGCCGTCAGGCCCCCGGTGCCCCTGAGGGTTTCCCCACCGCCCTTCTGTGCCCACTGATTCCTCACGTCCAGGGAAAGAGGGGCAGGCGGGAGCAGGAGGCCAGAGTGTTCAGGAAGGAAGGGGGCAGCTTCTTCTCAAGTCTCCTCCTTCGCCCCATCCCGGAGATGAACTGGGCAAAGGAGATCCTAAGATCGAGATCCCTGGCTCCCGAATTTTTATCCTGGGAACTCCGGCCTGCGGAGAAGAAGGCCGGGACCAGCTCTAGAAAACTGAGCCTAGGAGGGAGAGGCGAGGCGCGCGCCGGTCGTTCCCGAGGGGGCAGCACCGTTCCCACCTCCCACGCGCCGCGCGTTCCGGGTCCGAGCGAGGCGGAGTCTGGCGGAGGCGCGCCAGGGGCGGGGCTTCGGGCGCGCCCGGGAGGGCGGAGGGAAGGGCTGGGGGCGTGGCCTAAGGCTGGGGGGCCGGCGGCGGCGGCGGCAGGAGCTGGGAAGCTGAGAAGCCGGGAGCGCGGGGCTCAGTCGGGGGGCGGCGGCGGCGGCGGCTCCGGGGATGGCGGCGGCTCCGCTGCTGCTGCTGCTGCTGCTCGTGCCCGTGCCGCTGCTGCCGCTGCTGGCCCAGGGGCCCGGGGGGGCGCTGGGAAACCGGCATGCGGTGTACTGGAACAGCTCCAACCAGCAGTGAGTCGGGGGCCCAGGGAGCCCGCGCGTCCGGTGTCAGTGAGAGAGGGAGCTGGTGGGCCCGGGAAGTCCTAGGGGAAGCCGGGGTGGGAGTCCTGGGAGACCAGAGCGGGGGGCTGGGAGGCGAAGGAGGGGAGACGCACTCCGTGGGCGTCTGTGAAACTCGGGGGGTGTCTGAGAGAGGCTGTTGGGATATAGTAAGGCGCGCTCGGGCCCTGCGCAGGAGGCTGCTGGGGACCCCCACCCCATTTCGGTGTCTCTCCACGCCCGCCGCTGGAACAGCGTGCCTGTCTCATTCCCCCATCTTCGCTCCCTTCAGCGGGGTTAGGGTTTGGGATACCAGTGTGCTGGAGATAGGCCGCCACATCTGGGGCCCGGAGATGACCTGTTTTTGGCCATGAGGGTTTCAAGGGGTTCTGTCCAAGACTCTTTGGTTTTTAGAGTGGGGTCCAGGGCTGAAGCAAGTACCGAGCACCTCGCCAGAACGAAGGCGAATGGGTTGCCCTGATTGTGTGGCTAAACCCGGCCGGGGTGCGCTGGGGCTGGGTCGCCGAGTTGGGGGTCCCTGAGAGTGCTGCTTGGTCAGGATGAGAACGTGGGGTACCGGCGAGAGGGAAGGAGGCTGGGAGATGTCGGCGTGTCGCACACGCACACGCCCGGGCTGGGGACGGCGTATGGCTCCAAGTGTGAGCGGGCGTGCGCGGCTGTCAGTGTGCGTGTGTGTCTGAGTGTGTGATTTGTGTGTCTGCGTCGGCGATCGTCTGGGGGTGGGAGCGGGCGGCGGGTCGGCGAGGGGCTGCGGTCGGTGTCCGCGTGGCCGGCAGCGTCTGGGCTGGGGTGACTGTCGGCGCCGCCGCGGTCTGGGCGGGTGTCAGGGCGGCCGTGTGGTTTCCCGGGGTGTGTGGCGCGGCGGCCGGGTGCCGGCCGCGGGGCCGGGTCTTCCTCCCGCTCAGTCCTGGCTGCCCTTGTCTTCTCCTCCCCGCGGAGCCGAGTGTGTATCGCCCTGGCTGCCTCGGTGTGTGTGTGCGTTGGTAGGGGGATCCCTGGGGACGCGGGGGTCACTGTCACACCTGCCCGGGCGATGGCGGCAGCACTGCTTCTGGCTCTTCACCCCAGGGGGGCGACTGGGAGCAAATGGCGAGACCCCAGGGGAGGGGACCGTGAGGGCCGGGCGGCCGCGACCCCCAACCTCCCGGGGGAGGGGCTGCCGCTCGCCGTTTCGCTCTTTGTTGTTTGGGGCTCCGCGCCTCCCCCTCTCCCTCCTCGCGCCCGGAGTGTCAGACTGGGGGTGGGGATGAGCCAATGACGCCCCCCTCTCGCTTCCCATGGAAACCTCGGGGGTGGGGATGCGGCCCCTCCCCCCAGGAGCGGGACTCCGAGAACTCCGGGGGGTGCTGGGGGCTGGCTCCCCTGCTCTATCTAGCTCGCTTCCCTCCCCCAGACTCACACGTCCGCCCCCCGCCCCGCTAGAGTCTGGCAGCGAGTGGGGAACTCGCAGGTGAGGGGTCCCAGGTTCCCAGCCACCCTCGGGGCACCCCCGCGTTCTTAGGGGAAGCCAAGCCTAGGGTGGGGGGAGATGCGGGAATAGCCTTGGGGTGGGTGTCGATCGGCTTCCCTTCCCCCACATACACCTGGGCGCAGGTGAAAGCTCCGGGAGGGGGTGGGGGAGCCCGGGTTCCGGGAGCCTCCTTTCTGTCCTCTCCACTCCGGTGCGGGCCTGGACCGGCAGAGGCAGGAGGGGGCGCGCACCGAGGCAGGAGGCCGCTGCCGCCCCCGCCTCGCTTCCCCGGCCTTTGTTGCCGCTGCGCCCGGGCTCCCCGGCTCCCTCACTGCGGCAGCCGCGGCCCCATAAATCGTGAGAGCGACGTGCTCCGGAGCCGGGAGTGGAGAG
The DNA here is from genome assembly GCA_026018925.1 of Tupaia tana. NCBI lineage: Eukaryota > Metazoa > Chordata > Mammalia > Scandentia > Tupaiidae > Tupaia > Tupaia tana. Next base: position 96,673,670 of record JAKSZU010000004.1, read on the forward strand.
GGCCGGGGAGCTGGGGGCGGGGCCGGGCCGAGCCACAGGCTCCCGCGCCCCCTCCCCCCAGTCACGTGAGCTGGGCTCCTGGCTCCCACCTCGCGTCACGTGCAGGGGGTCTCTGCCCCTTGGGGTCACGTGGGAAGGGTCTGGCGACCCCGCCTCTGGGGGGGTCACGTGGGAGGGTGCTGGCGGGGCACGTGCGGGGGCCGCCTTTGACCGACCTGGGGGTAGTCTGCACAGCTGCTGCGAACTAACCTTCTGCCCCCCAGCCCCTCCGTGTAGTCCCCTGGAATGACAGGCGGGACCTGTTACCAGCCTGGCCCAGAAACTAGGGTCGTGGGGACTATCCAGGAAGGAAGCGTGAGAATGTAAGGTCAGGGGGCCGCTGAGCCCAGACCTGAATTTGGACTGGGAGCGGCCTCTGGGCAAGTGCGCCCCGGGCCTGAGCTTCATTTCCTTGCAGAACTGAGCAAGGATGTGGGTGTTCGCCCCCGACTCGAGAAGTCTCAGGAACATCTCTAGCTGTCTACCTGTCTCTGTCTCTGAAATGCTTCTGTTGCTGATCTCTTTCATTCATACATTCATTCAACAAATATTTATTGAGACTCTACTACAGCCTTGGTGGGCTCTGTGTTCTCCCTGTCGCCGAGCCTCGGGCCCAGACCCTCCGTGTCCCGATTCTCTCCTTTGCCTCTTCCGTCTTCGCCGTCTGTGGGCCTCTTTGGGTCGGCCTCGGTGTCTCTCTGGTTCTCCCAGTCTCTCTGTTCTGGTCTCTTTCCTACCTCTGTCTGTTTCTGTCTCTCTGTCTCACTCTCTCTCCCTCAGACAGCGACTCCCTCTCTCGTCCCTTTCTGTGAATCCGGTCTCTGTTCCTCTCCTCGGGGTGTGTATCTCCTCTCACTCCGTCTCTGCGTGCCTTGCTTTCGGCGGGTCTCTCGCTCCTCTCCGCCGCTGCAGATCAATAAACCTTCGCCGCCGCCGCCGCTGTCGCAGGGAGGAGGGGCGGGGGTGTCGGCGCGCTGATTCTCCCCACTCGACGCGGCTCAGGGGATGCCCCAGGCCCAGACCTGCGACAGCAAGACCCGGACCGGCCGGGCGCCAAGGCCGAGGGCTCCTAGGGGGCGCGGGGGTGTCAGCGTGCACGCGCCGCCCCGCGGTCGTTCCCACCACCCCCCCACAGGAGCCCGGGCGCGCGGACCCCACGCCGCGCACACGTGGTCCGGCCTCGCCTGCTGGAGCGGGCGGCGCGCAGCCTCGCGGGCGCGCGCTAGAGGGAAGAACCGGGTCCCGTCTCTGCATTCCTTCTCCACTCCCTTAATTCTGCATCTCGTCGTCGAAGGCTGGGGACAGGGCTGTACCAAGCTCCAGGGCCCGTGGGATCCTTCCCCTCCTCTGGTCCTGCTGGACGCCCTGTTTACCTGCCCCTCATTGCCCGGGGGGGAGAGGTTCGCTCCCCACCGCCCACCCCCGCCCCTCCGCGGACACTAGGGCTGCGCAGGGCCGGCAGGCAGGCGGCACACTGAAGGGCAAGAGAGAGGTGTGCCCGGGGCGGTGCGAGCTGGGAGCGACCGAAATAACGGGGTGAGGGGGCACCCCCTCCAGATGGGGCGTGTCGACACATTCCTTCCTACGGGAGAGGTGGGAGGCTAGAAGGGGCTGTCGTGGGGGAGAAGAGAGAACTGCTTGAAGGGGCAGGGCACAACCCAGTCCCCAGATGCCAGCCCACCCACCCCCGCGGGGGTGCGGCCCTGGAGGCGGAGTTAGCTGCCAGCTTCGCTAGGGCCTAGCGGCACCTCCCTCTCCACTCCCGGGGAGAGAGGATGACAGATTCAATTAAAGTGTCCTAGCCAGCGACAGGACAGGACCGTCTCGCTGGAGTTGTGGCTGGGGATTCCTGGCACCCGGCTCTTCTGCCCCCTGTCCACCAGACACCACCTGAGCACAGCCACCCACCAGCAGGTCTTTCTCTCATGCCCAGCTTCGGGCAGCATTCCAGGGCTCTCCCTGCCACCCAGCTCAGGCATTAGGTAAGAGGTGGCTTCTTTTCACCTGTGGTCTCCCAGCAACCTTTGTATAGGGCTGAGGCTAGTCCTGTCCAGCCGAGGAAACTGAGGCACCTGCAGGAATAGCTCTGGAGCTGGCTTACTCCTTGCTGGAGTGGGGTGTGTAGGTGCAGCAGGGAAGGACAGCTTCAGAGTGGGACCGAGAACATGCGCGAGGCTCAGGACAGAGGCCCCAGTGTGGCAGGTCCTGCTCCAGGGGCACTGTGCAGCTGGCAGCCCCCTCCTCTCCGGGAGGAACGGTAGTCTGTGGGGTTTGGGATAGAGAGGCAAGTCTGGGGTGGCGCTGGGAGCCAGGCCTGGTCTAACCCGTTCTCCTGCTCCCAGTGCCCCAGGCCCAGACTCCTGCCCACCTGAGTGCCAGGGCCAGGGAGGGGCCTGAGTGACCCATCACTCCCATGGGAACCGAGTGGGGCCGGTGGCGTTCCTGATGACTCAAGGCTTTACCCGTCCTTACTGGGGTGCCCAACACCAGCTCTCACCTGTCTGCCTCCCTGCCAGGCTCGGAAGGGAGTGCTTGGGGAGGGGGAGGCAGATGAAGCCAAGGAGGCAGGGTAAGGTAGAGAAGGACCCTCCTGGCCCCACCCCACGCAGAGGCCTTTCCCTAATGGATCTAATTACTGTTTGTGGAACCGGGGTGGTGCCTGGTGACATAGGGAGCCAGTCTCTCCCCTTAGGGAGTTCCCAGGAACTAGAGACCCTCATGGTTTGACATTCAGCCAAGTACCCCATGCCTTCCTCACGTCCACCATACTCCTCTCACCGCCAAGGTGTGCATACTACCCCAAGGAATCGGAGGAACCCCTGCCCACGGCTCTGAGTTTCTGTCTCCATGCCGAGGTGCCTCCATTCTCACAGTCCTGGGTGCCACCCTGAGGGTGTTAAGACCAGCACTTTGATGATGACTAGTGAGGCAGGTGAGGATTACCAGGGACCCAGCATCTGCTTTGCTCTCCTAAAGAGGGATCAGGGAAGTAAGAGACACAGCCATCTTAGCCGGGCACCGTGCCCATACCCTGCCTAGCACCATTAAAGGGAGCAGTGGCGGAGGGAGGTGCATAGTGAGACAGAAGTTTGGGCTGTTGGCACTCTGCCCTGGAGCCCTGGTGCCGAGCCCCTTAGCTCTCTGGTCTGTCGGGTCGGGTTATGGGGAACCTAATTATGGCTCTCGATGGAGGTCAGTGGTACTGTCGTGTGGGGAGGGCAGGGAGAGCGCCAGGTGGCTGGGGTCAGCCAGCACTGGCAGGCGGGCCCGGGTACATGCCGCCTGTGAGTGGGCGGTGGACCTATCTGTGTGTGTGCCGTGGAACTTAGGCATGTGTATGCATGAAGCCGCCGTACATGCGTGTGTGAGGGCAGGTCCTGTCCGACTGGCCGTGGGGGTGGACTGGCAGCAGCCGGGAAGCATGCTGGGAGAAGCGATGGAGGGTGTGGATCCCTTAGAAGGGACCCCTCCCACTCGCACCCTTTGCTTCCAACCCTCCTATCCCTCCTCCCGGCCGGTGAATTATGGGGGATGGACGGAGGAAATCCGGGCCTGGGTCTGGGAGTCGCTGAGGCCTGCGCCGTTTCTGTGGCAACCAAAGCGTACGTCCCCTTCTTCCCTCCGCCCCTCCCACCCGCCTCTTCCTTCGGCGGCGGGCCGGGCTTCCCTGCGCCTTTGCTGCCCTCTAGTGGCCACCGGGAGAAGCACAGGCCGAGGAGGCGAGGGCACGGAAGGATAGTGCGGGCACCGGCGGCACTAGGGCCCCGGGGACGGAGAGGGGGCTGAGGGAGAGGAAGGCGGAGGAAAAGTAGTCGGAGGCTCCCGGGACCCTGGGGAAGGTCTGCGGAGAGATGAGGTGGAAAGCGCATTGGCTTTGGGGTTTCTTCTCTCTGACCCGCTTCCTCTCCCCCGACAGGCTGCGGCGAGAGGGCTACACCGTGCAGGTGAACGTCAACGACTACTTGGACATCTACTGCCCGCACTACAACGGCTCGGGGGTGGGCCCGGGGGCGGGCCCGGGGCCCGGGGGCGGGGCGGAGCAGTACGTGCTGTACATGGTGAGCCGGAGCGGCTACCGCACCTGCAACGCCAGCCAGGGCTTCAAGCGCTGGGAGTGCAACCGCCCGCACGCCCCGCACAGCCCCATCAAGTTCTCGGAGAAGTTCCAGCGCTACAGCGCCTTCTCGCTGGGCTACGAGTTCCACGCCGGCCACGAGTACTACTACATCTGTGAGTGGCGGCCGGGGTGGGCGGGCCCGGGGAGCGGTGTCTGGCTGCAGGGGTGGAGTCCCGTAGGGCTGCGGGCGGGCCGAGGCGGCTGTCGCCAGGCCACCGGGGCTGAGCGGGACCTCGGGAGGAGGCAAGGGGCTGAGGGCCTCAGGGCTTCAGCTCAGACAGATCGTGAGGCTACGAGAGGGTTTTGGTGACAGTCCCATGTTGGGGCTGCAGTTACTTGTTCCTGCGAGTGACATTCTGCGGCAGGCATCTCAGGGGTCAGGGCTTTCTAAGGGTTGGGATCAAAGAGGCTTCTAGAGCAGACACAGGGCCGCAGGGACTAGCGTCCAGAGGGAAGGGGAGCTGCGGAAGGAGGCTGCCCAAGGCGGGGTGAAGGACTTTCCGAGTTGGGGTCCAGGGCACAAATCGAGCGAAAGCGACTCAAGCCACCCTCCTTTCCAGCCACGCCCACCCACAACCTGCACTGGAAGTGTCTGAGGATGAAGGTGTTCGTCTGCTGCGCCTCCAGTGAGTATAATCGACTCCCAGCCGCGACCCCTTATGCGGCTCCCCTGCTTTGGGGCTCCCCTGGCTTCCGGGGGTGGTGGCGGAGGGCACAGGCGAGGGGGGCTTGCTCCCCAGCTGTAGCAGGAGGAGGGGATCCTGGCCCTGACTCTCCCCTCCTCTCTCCCCACCCGCACCCCACCCCGCAGCATCGCACTCCGGGGAGAAGCCGGTCCCCACTCTCCCCCAGTTCACCATGGGCCCCAATGTGAAGATCAACGTGCTGGGTGAGTCTGCGCAGCGCCCTCTGGTGGCCACTGCTGGAACCGCAGCCCCCTCCCCGGTGCCTGCTCGCCTCGCATGCCTTCCCCTGGGGCACCAAGCCGCCCTACCCCGTGGGTGGTCACCTCCCTGGCTCCGCTGCTGCTGCCGCTGCCCGCCGCGTGCCCCCGACCTGGCGCGTAGCCCAGCCCTGACCAGTCTGTTCATCTATCCACAGAAGACTTTGAGGGAGAGAACCCCCAGGTGCCCAAGCTTGAGAAGAGCATCAGCGGGACCAGCCCCAAGCGGGAACACCTACCCCTGGCCGTGGGCATCGCCTTCTTCCTCCTGACGCTCTTGGCCTCCTAGCTCTGCCCCTCCCGGGCCGGAGAGACAGGGGCGGGCTCCGAAGGAGCTGGGAGCCTTTGGCCTCTCCCAGGGAAGCCTAGCCTGGCTGGGGCTTAGACCTCTCCTCTCGTGGCTGGAAGTGGGGTCTGCCACGTTCATCTGTGCCCACTCCCTCTGCCCCTCTCCCAGGTAGGGCACTGTAGTGGACCAGGCCCAGGCGCAGCCACGGGTCCCAGATGGCCTTGTGGCTCTGGTGATGTTTGGTACCAAACTTGGGGGCCAAAAATGGCAGTGCTCAGGAGTCCCTGCCCCTGGGACCTTCCCTGGCCCCTGGCGTCCTCCCCGGTGGCCCCTCAGAGAGACAAACACGCCCAGAGAGAGCAAACCCAAGCGTAGGAGCACCGCACGGCCCTCCTCTGGGCAGAGCGTGGGGAGGGGACTGGATGGGGAGGGGGCACCACCCGCTGCCTCCCTCCCCTGTTTACAGCAATAAGCACGTTCCCCCCACTCCTACTTCCAGGATTGTGGTTTGGATTGAATCCAAGTTTACAAGTAGACACCCCTGGGGGGCGGGCAGTGGACGAGGGTGGCAGGGGTGGGCATCGGGGTGCCAGGCAGGCATGTACAGACTCTATATCTCTATATATAATGTACAGACAGACAGAGTCCCTCTCCCCCCTTGACCTCTGACCTTTCTGACTTCCCCTTCCAGCTTCAGACCCCTTCCCCACCAGGCTAGGCCCCCCCCCCGCCCGGGGGACCCCCTGGCCCCTCTTTTGTCTTCTGTGAAGACAGGACCTATGCAACGCACAGACACTTTTGGAGACCGTGAGACAACAGCGCCCTCCCTCTCGCCCTGAGCCGGGACCAGCTCCCAGGCCTTGCCCTGCCCACCCTGTGAGCCCCACCCACCTTCCTGGGCCTTTTTCAAGTGCTTTGGCTGTGACTTTCATACTCTGCTCTTAGTCTAAAAAAATAAACTGGAGATAAAAATAACCGAGTGTGTGTGATTTCAAGGGGCAGCACCCTTCTACGCTGCTTCAACCCCGCAGGTCACAGGGCCTGGGCGAGGGAGGGGGTTCTGGGGCCAAAGAGTCAACCGGAGACACCCCCCCCCCCCAACTTTGGGAAGAGCTGCGGCTGGGCCTGGTTGAGTTTGGGCAAATTCTGAACCTCTCTGGGCCTCAGGTACTCCCTAGGAAGATCCGGGTTCCTGTACAGCTCAGTGCTGGTGTAAGGCTCAAGTGATGGGGTTAAAGGCTCGTTCCCTGAGGGTCTCCTCCCCACTACCTTCTGTAATCGGGGGTTCTTGACTGGGGTCTGTGGATTTCAGGGGGTTTGTGAACCTAGATAGGAAAACCATTACGTCTTTCTTTTCACTCACCTGTAACTGAAATGGAACATCCTTGTTTGTAACTGGGCGGTAAGCCACAATATAGCAACAGTGCTGGGACTTTGTAACCGACAGAAATCACACATGTGTGCAGACTGCAGTAGAGTTGTCCGAGGTGTCTCAAGATGCCACTTACGCTCATCACTACTTGGAAATGATCATAGTTATTAGACTTTCCTTGTTTTTAATATGTTAATAAAGAAGCATATATATTACTATACCAAAAAATGTAAATGTTTTGATAACTGTGTTTCAATATAATTGGTTTCCTTTATAACCGTTTGTAATTTTGTTCATTTAAAAACATTATGCCTGGAGGGCCGGGAGTTAGCTGGGGTCAGGTTGCGCAGGAGCATTGGGAAGACAGGCAAAAGATGGGGGGCAGGGGAAGGGGTCAAACGCACTTCTCAGGAGCCCAGGTGGGTGAGGTCAGGGCCCTGCAGGCGAGCACTGGGAAGAAGGGGTGGAAATGCAGCTGGGGTCTCACCTTCAGCCCAGGGAGAGGGAGGTTTTTTTTTAGGTTTTTGCATGTGCACTTACCTGAGCGAGACAGAGAGGGAAAGTGAGAAATCACCGCTGGGGGGATGGCATGCCACAATCCCTTCCCCTCCACTCTCCTCTCAAGGTTTTGGGTATGCATGCACAAGTACCTGGCATGATTTTCAAGTTGCCAGTTCCAGGAGATAAAAATAACCACATAGCTGGCCATGTGGGAGTCCAGCACTTTTTTTTTTTTTTTGGAGAAGTTTTTGCTATAGGGTGCGTGTGCTCGCTAGGCAGACAGAGACAGAGAGATAGAAAGCGAGAAATCACCCCCCAGGGGGGATGGTCACGCCGCAATCCCTTCTCCTCTGTTCTACTCTCGGGATCTTGGGCACGCACGCACACGCGCCGGCGTGAGTTTTAAGCCATTGGGTCTGGGACGCGGACCGTGGTCAACTACATGGGAGTCCAGTGACATAGTAATTACGCTAACCGCTGGGAGTCCAGCACTTTAACCTCCATGCCACCTGCTGGTCCCAAGAGAAGGTGCCTTCTTCTTTTTTAAAAATTATTTAATTTTATTTATTCATTTATTTATTTTAATTTGACCAGAGAGAGACACACAGAGAGGGAAAGTGAGAAAACAAGCCACAAGGTCCAGGACTCAAACCGTGGTCAGCCACATGAGAGTGTCCAGCACCTACCTTAATCACTATGTCACCTGCTGGTCCCAAGAAGGTGCCTTTTATTTTTTTGAAGATTTTTTTTTGCTATGGGTCACGTGTGCTCGCCAGAAAGAGAGAGACGAAGAGACAGAAAGCAAGAAATAAGAAATCACCCCCAGGGGGGATGGCCATGCCACAATCCCTTCTCCTCCATTCTCCTCTCGGGATCTTGGGCATGCACGCACATGCACCCGGCGTGAGTTTAAGCCACCTGGTCCGGGACTCGAACTGCAGTCAGCTACATGGGAGTCTAGTGACATGGCCATTATACCATCTGCTGGTCCCTAGCCAGGTTCTCAAGTGGGCCCCATGGGCAGGCTGGGTCCTGGCCAGTGCCCTTCGGTGTGTCCCGGTGGCTCTTGCCAGCTGCACCGTCAGAGTGAGCGCTTAGTCAGGGGCCGTGTCTGCTCCTCTCTGCACTCATAAGCTATGCGAAATGCAATCTTAGCTGCACCCTAGAGAGCGGGTGGTTCCCAGTGGGACAGAGAGGATGTGGAGTGGAGGGCAGGCAGGGAGAGCACCTGGGCAGCCCATGGCCTGGTCTGAGGCTCCTCAGTGGGAGAGGAGACTGAAGAAGTAGGGCACCCCTGCAGTCACCCCAGAGCCAACCCACGCTTACCGAGCACCTGCCAAGTGCCAGGCTCTACCCGGGGCACTGGGGGTACGAGGAAGGCACAGCCTCTACCCGAATAAGCTCACCATGCAGTGCATGTGGACGTGGGAGCAGCGATATAACCAGGGCTCTCCTGGGCCAATGCCAGGGGCCTGTGTGGGCTCCGGGGAAAAGCACACCCTCCCCTGGGACACAGGGAGGAGGCTTCAGGGAGGAGGAGGTTTGCATGACCCGGGCCTACCGCAGAGAGGCCGGGAAGCCTTGAAGGTGGAGACGTGGGGGTTTGTCCCTGAGGGAGCTGTAGAGTGGCTTGGGGGCTGGGGGCTGGAAAACGAGGGGCCTTATGGTTTCAGAACTCCAGGAATGGGAAGAGCGGGTGAGGGCCAGGCGTTTGGCCACAGAGCACTTACCCGTGCTAAGCGCTGTGCCCTCAGACCTCCCTGTTCCTGAAACAGAGGAGGGTCTGAAGCCTGCGCCTGCTGTACACAGCCTGGTAGGTGCTAGGGCTGACAACCAGAGTGCCTGGGACTGTCCCTGGGCCCTGGCCCCGAGCACCTGTCCCACTGCCATTCTTTTTTTTTCTTTTCTTTTTGGAGAGGTTTTTGCTATAGGGCGCATGCGCTTGCCAGGCAGACAGAGAGAGACAGAGACAGAAAGCGTGAAATCACCCCCCAGGGGGGATGGCCATGCCGCAATCCCTTCTCCTCCATTCTCCTCTCGGGATCTTAGGCATGCACGCACACGCACCCGGCGTGAGTTTAAGTCACTGGGTCCGGGACTCGAACCGCAGTTGACTATGTGGGAGTCCAGTGACATAGCCATTATGCTAACTGCTGGTCCCCCCCACTGCCATTCTTTTTTTTAGTGTTACTATAGGGTACGTGTGTTCGCCAGAGACAGAATGAGGGGAAGAATCACACGCACACCTCAGAAGATGGCCACACCACAATCCTTTTTCCTCCATCCTCCTCTCGGGATTCTGAGCACACACACACACTCACCCGACATGATTTTCAAGCCACGATCTGGGATTCGAACCTCACAGTCAACCATGTGGGAGTCCAGTGCCTTATCCTCGGCACTACTGCTGGCCCCAACCACCTGGAACCCTTTCCCACAAGCCCTGAGTGCAGGCCCTCGTGCACAGAGCCGTCACGCCCTCTGCCCAGCCACTTGAGTTTTTGGAGAGAGACATTCGCAGGCCCTCAGATCTGGGTGGGTAAACCAATCCAAACCTGTCACTACAGGCAGGAGAACGGAGGCTTGGCGCGTGCCCACGGCCGCTCAGCCTTTCGTGGCAGAGCCGTGACCACAACCCCAGTGTCCTGAGCCACCATCTTTCCTTCTACCTACCCGGACACCCAAAGGGAAGATGCACGTCTGCCCAGGAACGGAAAACTCTCTTTTTTTTTTCAAGTTTATCTAACTCTTTCATAAGCGAGATAGCAGGCAGGGAGAAAGGCAGAGAGATGACACCTTTGACAGGGCCCGGATGCCACCCAGCCTCAGCTCCAGGCCATGGGCACAAGCTGGCCCAGTCACTCAGGAAAGCCCCCAGGTGCGGACTCAGAACCTCCCCTGAGCATCAGGTTAACTGTCCCTCCCTGGTCCCTAGTAACTTTTTTTTTTTTTTTTCTTTTTTTTTGCTATAGGGTGCATGCGCTCGCCAGACAGACAGAGAGAGACAGAGAGACAGAAAGTGAAAAATCACCCCCCAGGGGGGATGGCCACGCTGCAGTCCCTTCTCCTCCATTCTCCTCTCGGGATCTTGGGCACACACACACACACACATGCTCCCGCGTGAGTTTAAGCCACCGGGTCCGGGACGCAACCGCGGTCGACTACATGGGAGTCCAGTGACATAGCCATTATGCTAACTGCTGGTTCCCCCAGTAACCTCTTTTTTTTTTTTTTTTTTTTTTGAGAGGTTTTTGCTATAGGGCGCGTGCGCTTGCCAGACAGACAGAGAGAGACAGAGAGACAGAAAGCAAGAAATCACCCCCCAGGGGGCATGGCCACGCCACACTTCCTACTCCTCCATTCTCCTCTCGGGATCTTGGGCACACACGCACACGCGCCCGGCGTGAGTTTTAAGCCACCGGGTCTGGGATGCGAACCACGGTCAACTACGTGGGAGTCCAGTGACATAGCCATTACGCTAACTGCTGATTCCCCCAGTAACCTCTTAAACCAGCACAAACGGTGACTAAGGAGGAGGCACCCCCACCTCAGCGGTCCCTTTGTGTTTCTGGGGGTCTGCAGATTGGTCAGCTCCTAGCAGACACCATGGACCCCGAGCCCGCCTGGCACAGGGGCCCTGCCTGCGACACCTGCGACCCTGTCTGGCTGGGCCCACTGGTAGGGTCCGAGGACGGGCTGCTGGGGAGGGAGGAGAGCCCCAGTCCAGGCTCTGTCCCTTCTGCTCCGTCGGGTATGATGGGACAGAACGGAATCGAAGATCCGGATGTGGGAAGGGGGAGCCGGCTGTGCCACCTCCTGCCTGCTGCCCCACCCGTGCGCCTGCAGTGCCCTTAGATGCTGCCGGTGGCTGCCAGGTGCCGCCCCGGGGCCTGGACGTTCTGCCCATGGTGCTGTCCCCACCCCAAAGCACGGTCCCTGAGGCAAGGGAAGTTCAGGCCAGGGAGCTGGGCGGGTTCCAGACGGGCAAAGCCAGCTCCAGAGGGGCAGCCCTCCCGACCTGGGCGGCCTTTCTTCCTCCTTTCTTGTCTCCTGGCTGCCTCAGCGAGGGCCTCAGGAAGGGTCCCACCAGCCCACACCGCCATCCGCAGAAGGCTCTCACAGGCACGGCCCCTAGACGCAGAACCTCACGCCATCCCTCCCTTCCCGTCCTCCCAAGGTAACATCTACAGCAAACAACTGAGCGCAGATTTGGGCTTGGGGAGGAGGCTCAGAGCTGACCATGCCCTCCCTTCTGGGTGAGAGGTCACCCAGTGGGCAGTGGGGAGGGGAGGAGGCCTGGCTGGAGACCATCCAGGGGTCTAAGCCTGCTGCTACCTGGACGCGCCACTCCCTGGACCGCCACCAGGTGGCAGAGCACCTGGGCTAGGATCAGTCAGAGTAGGAGGGTAGGTAGGGAGTGGTCCTGGGCCTTGGAAGTGCTGGGTGTGGGTGCTGGCTGTTGGGGGGAAGGGGGCTGTCTCCTGATCTCAAGCCTGGGGCAGAGCAGGAGAGGACCCAGGCCCCTCTCTATCTCAGAGTTTCTTTTCTTTTTTCTTTTTATTTCTTTTCTTTTTTTTTTCTTTTTTTTTTTTTTTTTTTTTTTTTTTTTTTTTTTTTTTTAATATTTTTACCATAGGGCAGGTCATGGGAGAGACAGAGACAGAGGGAAAGTGAGAAATCACTCCCTCGGGGGACAGCCACACCACCATCCCTTCTCCTCCAGTCTCCTGTCAGGATTTTGGGCACACATGCACACATGCATGGCATGATTTTCAAACTGCTGGGTCTGGGACTTGAACTATAGAGTCAGCTGTGTGAGATCCAGACCATTAACCACCATGCCACCTGTTGACCACCTTCCATTTTTTAAAACAATTATTTTATTTAACTTAATTAATTAATTTTAATTTGACTAGAGAGGGACAGAGTGAGAGAGAGAGAGAAAGAGAAAAAGCAAGCCACCAGGTCTGGGACTTGAACCATGGTTGGCCATGTAGGAGTCCAGTGTCCTCAACCACCATGCTACCAGCCAGCCCCGACTTCCTTCCTTTTAGAAAAAAAATGCTGTAGGGTATGTGTGCTCGAAGTAGAGAGAAAGGGGGAAGTGAGAAATCACCCGCCAGGGGAGACGGCCACACCACAACCCCTTCCCCTCCGTTCTCCTCTCGGGGTTTTGGGCACACATACAAACACGTACCCAGCGTGACTTTGGAGCTGTCAGTCGGGACTTGAACCACAGTCAGCCATGTGAGAATTCAGCATGCCAACCACCATGCCAACCACTGGCCCTCAGAATTTCTCTTATTCCTACTCCCTTACTTTTTATTTTATTTTATTTATTTATTTTTAGATTTTTGCTGTAGGGCCTATGTGCTCCCTGCAGAGAGCCAGAGAGAGGGAAAGTGAGGAAGCACTGCCCCGGGGGTGGCCACGCCGCATCCCTTTATTCTCCTCTCCAGATCTTGGGCACACGCGCACAGCATGATTTGGAAGCTGTTGGGTCCAGGACTCCACCCACGGCTGACCATGTGGGAGTGCATCAGCTTAACCACCATGCCACCTGCTCACCCCCACTTCTGAAATTCTAGCTGCCGTGGATTGGGGATAGCCCACAGAGCCGGTAGCCCCCAAATCTTAAACATTCTCCCTCCCCCTTCTTGTTCAGTCCAAACCACAGAGCACAGGCTGGGCCAGGGGTACCTGAGGTGGGACAGGGACGTTGCTTCATGGCCAGGAGGGGACATGGACTAGGGAAAAGGACCAGAGGCAAGGACAGGGATGATGGGCTTGGGTGGAGGTGGGGCAGGCGTGGGCTGGCATGAGCACAGGTAGGAGGTGATGGGGACCCAGGCTGGGGAGCTGCAGCCCTGGAGGACATGGCCGGAAGTGTGACGCTGACGGGAGGGCTAGCTCCGCTGAGCCAGGGCTCAGTCAGCCAGGGACACTTTGGGCCCCAAGCGGGAAGAGCAGCTTCGGGTCGAACCCGTGACCCTGGCCCGCCGTGTGCCCCTGCAGGTCCGGCCTCTTCCAGTGCCTCCAGCCTGTTCCTGGTGGAGGCAGAGCGGCCCCACCCGGGGGTCAGCGCCAAACTCTTGGCCTTCACCACAGCGTCTGGCCCCAGGTAATTACAGGGCCGCTGCCACGCCTGCCTGTAAAAGGGTGGACGGACCAGCCCGGGAACCCGCGAGAGCGAGGCTCCACTGGCCAGGGTCCCCCAGCCTGCTCCTGAGAGGGGGGTGGCCAGAGGACACTCAGGCTTCACACTCCAGCTCACATACAATTGCACACGCTTCCTTTCACACCCACTCACGTCATCCCACAGCCCCGCAACCCCGCACAGTCCATCAGACTCGCGGCTCAGGGACCGAGTGGGGGACAAGCCCGAAATGAAAGCAGGGCTCTGTTTACCACTTGAGGTGGAAGGGGCCTGGGCAGGCCACCTTCTCCCCGACACATGCAGGCGGGGACACTGACACCGGCCACCCCACCACACACCCTCACTCTCACACACGAATGTCACCCTCTCACGCTAATGCCAGCAGGGGCCCACACGCAGGGGAAGGGGCACGGGAGCCCCGAGCCACGCTTGTACCCAGGGTTCACACAGGGTGACTCGAGGGCTGGCATCCAGCAGATGACACAGTCCTACAACGCAGACCCACCGGCAGCCCAGCTAAACAAACAGGGTTTCGTGCCGCAAAGGGCAGGGGCCAGGCCGATCGGGCAAAGTCTGGAGTCCGGAAAGCCAGAGGGTGGGGATGGGGTGTGTAGGAGGCCGGTGCCACGTCACAGCCCTGCAAGCCTGTGGGCCATGTGACAGCCACACGGAGCACAGAACAAGCCCCAGACATACTCAGGAAGACCTGGAGAGGCCAGGACTGCGGCTCACGGCCCCATGTGCACACTCAGCCTTAGACGCAGATCCCCACCCGGGGCCTTGAGCACTGTCTCTCCCCCTCTCTTTCTTTCTCTCTCTCCCTCTCCTTCCCTCCTCCTTATCTCTGTGTCTGTCTATCTATTTTCCTCATTCGTGGAAGAAATAAACTTTTAAAAATGTAAACGAAAAAGAGCTAAGCCTGAGAACAGATTCCTCTTCCCACACCACAGGTATGCCCACACGCACACACGTACACACGTATGTTCACGCACAGCTGCCGCACCTTCGGTCTCAGGGGAAGGGCCCTAGGAGGCTCCAACAGAGGCTGTCCCACCCTGAGGGGGGCCGCGCCCATGTCTGCCAACCTGGGAACAGAGCCCGAGGCCTGGCCTTGCAGCGTGAAGTGCCCTGGGCATGGAGGGTGCTCTTGGCACTTTCTGTGCCCTGAGGCCTGTGGCTTTGGTGCCCTTCGGAGCCTGACAGGACCTAGTCTCTTCTCTTCACCTCTAGAAGTTGAATCCAACTTCTAGTTTGTTTTGTTTTGTTTCATTTTGTTTTGTTTCAGTTTTTGCCATAGGGCATGTGCACTTACTAGAGGGTGGGGGGAGTGAGAAATCACTCCCCGGGAGGGTGGCCACGCCGCAATCCCTTCTCCTCCATTGTCCTCTTGGGATTTTGGGAACGAACACACACACCCAGTGTGACACTCAAGTTGCCAGGTCTGGGACTCAAACCGCACAGCTAGCCATGTGGGATCCAGCACCTTAACCTCCATGCCACCTGCTGGCCCATGGATTTTATTTTCTGTCTCTCACATTTCTCCATATTATGTCCATGTGTTTCTTTATCTTCTTGAACATACAGAATATATTTATTACTTTTTTATTTTTAAAATTTTGCGGGGCCAGCAGTGGTATTGTGGTTAAAGCACTGGACTCCCACGCAGCTGACTGTGGCTAGAGACCAGACTGGTGACTAAACTCACACCGGGCGCATGTGCGTGCGTGCCCAAAATCCCAAGAGAAGAATGGAGGAGAAGGGATTGCGGCGTGGCCATCCCCCCTGGGGGTGATTTCTCACTTTCTCTCTCTGTCTCTCTGGCAAGCACATGTGTCCTATAGCAAATATCTCTCTGGAAAAAAAAATTGCTACAAGTACGTGTGCTCACCAGAGAGAGAAAGGCAGAGAGAGGGGGAGAGAAATGACCCCACAGGGGCTTGCCATGCCACAATCCCTTCTCCTTCATCCTCTTAGAATTTTGGGTGTGCACACACACACACACACACACACACACGGTGTGTTTTTCAAGTTACGGGGTCTGGTACTCAAACCGTGCCGTCAGCCATCTGGGATCAAGCTGCCTAAATCACCATGCCTGGCCCTATTTTATTTTCTTTTATTTCCTTTTATTTTATTTTGCTGTAGGGTGTGTGCACTCGCCAGAGAGAGACACGGTATGTGTGTGTGTGTGTGTGTGTGTGTGTGTGAGAAATTACCCTATGAGGGGGATGGCCATGCCACAATCCCTTCTCCTCCATTCTCCTCTCAGGATTTGGGGCATGTACACACATGCGGACCGGCCTGTCATGATTTTCAGGCCACCAGGTCCAGGACTCAAACTGCTCAACCGGCAATGTGAGATCCAACGCCTTATGTTGGTTCCCCTATTTTTTTTTTTAAAGCTCTTTCTCTTTCTTTTTTAAGAATTATTTTACTTAACTTTATTTATTTATTTTTAATTTGACCATAGAGGGACAGAGTGAGTGAAAGAGAGAGAGAGGAGAGAGAGGGAAAGAAAGCAAGACGCCAGTTCTGGGACTTGAACCATGGTCGACCACGTGGGAGTCCAACACCCTTAACCATCATGCCACCTGCCTGCCCCTTCCTTCCTTCCTTCCTTTCCTCCCTCCCTTCCTTCCTTCTTTTCTCTTTCTCTTTCTTCTTTCTTTCTTGCTCTTTCTTTTGTATTCGTAATAGAGCGTGTGTATGATAGAGAGACACTCTTCTCTTAGATTGGAGGTATTCTCAGCTGGCCCTAGAAAGTCCCCTCAAATGGGCCTTAAGAGCATTCCTCACTTTGGGGCCAGCAGGTATTGTGGAGGTTGATGCATTGGACTCCCACATGGTTGACAACGGTTCAAGTCCTGGACCAGGTGGCTTGCTTTCTCACTTTCCCGCTCTCTCTCTCTGTCTCTCTCTGATCAAATTGAAAAATTATAATAATAAATAAAACAAATAATTCTTTTTAAAAAGAGCACTCCTCACTCCTTGAGGGCAACCACACACCAGGCCCTGTGCTGAAACATGGGTTTACAAAGCAGACATTTGCTGGATTTGTGGGCAGGGTTGTCAGGGGAGACTCTGGGAGAGATGAGAGGCAGTTTGCCAGCCAGAGCGCTGGGGCTGGGGGGGGGCACTGCAGAGGGGACAGAGACAAAAAGAGGGGACGATGCTATGATGGAAAGAGCAGAGGCTGTTGTATTCACGTCTTTTAGCTTAAGCAGGCACACAAACATTCACACTCACAACAGAGCACCCTCTTTCCACACAGCGGCCTCGTACACGCGCACACCCTCCTTGAGCAAGAGCCGGAGGGCTGGGACGGGCAGGGCGGCCCCATTCCCACCTAGCTGTGTGCAGGGCGCCCCCTGGAGGCTCTCTCACACATGTAGGCCCGGCTGTGGGGCGCGCCGTGAGCACCCGCAGTCGAGTAGGCGTCCTCCCTGGGGACAAGTGGCGCGGGAGCTGGGGGCATGGAGCAGTCTCTGAGCCTCGCAGGCAGGACGGAGCAGAGAAGTCAGGAAGACGGTGGCGGCCCAAGAGTTTCAGAAGCAGCTGGTTCCCTTTCAGCCAAAGCACTTAAGCAGAGGCCTGAGTTAAAAATAGGCAGGGTTTACTGCCAGAAGGTGGCAGGAGAGGAGGTTTATTTCTGATGGTTCTTATTCCACCCCAGACACCTGCAGAGGCCCTCCCTCAACCCACTGCTC